>JAXGGA010008124.1:0-58599 GCA_038373865.1 Uloborus plumipes
GATTCCCTTGTCCCATTTCGTTGACTTCCTAATTTTATTTTCAGCTTCACACGCATTCTGGTCTCACCCCTCCAATCTGAAGACCCCCCAACTGTGGCGAATGAGTTTGAAAATTCTTTTAATGGTGTTTCGAGGTTTACTAAGCGGGGGTGGTATTCGAAAGGAGGCAAGGATTGTATGGTGGTTTTTTTTATGTTTTTTAACTACTGAGTCATTGCATGTTTGTCCGTGCGCGCTGAAATTTTGGGAAACAAAATTTAAAATGTGAGTTGGTAATCAGAAAAAAGTGCTCTTATTTGGCTTTTCTTACAGTTTCAAGCTTTGAAACTTGAAAGGTACACTGTAAAAAATGAATTGTTGTTTCTACAGTATAATACTGGCAGCTGAGGTTCCAATTAAAAATGTAAAATGAACTGTAGTAAACTGTAAAACGAGTAATTTTTACAGTTTCTTAATGAAATGTTAGAAATTTCACAGTTTATTGCCATAAAATTAAGCAATATTATACTGCAAAAACAACAGTATAATACTGGGAGCCGAGGTTCCAGTTTAAAACTGCAAAATGCACGGTAATTAACTAAAATTAGCAACTTTACAGTTTATTACTGCAAAATTAGTAATTTTGCAGTTTACTGCCGTAGAATTTAGCTGTGTTATACTGTAAAAACAACAGTATAATACTGGCAGTAGAGGTTCCAGTATAAAACTGTAAAATGCACGGTAATGAACTGAAAAATTAGCAATTTTACAGTTTATCACTAAAATTAGCAATTTTACTGTTTAGTACTGTAGAATGAGAAATTTTACAGTTTATTACTGTAAAATTAGACATTTTTACAGTTTATTACAATAAAATTAACTGTATTATACTACAAAAAAAAAACATTCATTTTTTGCAGTGCATTAAAAAAAATAATTACACCCATCACATCTAATATGCTTTTATTGTCATGTGGCAAGTTTTAACGCTGCTATAAATTTTTAAAAACGAAATTTTGCTCACGTATTTATTCACTGGTCAGCCTACCCGATAGAGTGAAACTTGGATTTATAAATTTGTTCAAGCGATCGCAGCAGTTGTCATATGTTATTTACATTCACAAATTTTAAGGAACCATCAGAAACAGAAATGATGCCAAAGCATTTCTTTCAATTGGAAAATGAATCCCAGATTATAGTTAAACTGTAGTTGAGTCACCATATTGACTACTACATACTACTTGGCATAACTTCACTTTATATTCAAAGAAAGAAAAAAGGGAAGAACAAGTAGTAAAGATAATAAGAGATTTATTAAGAACAAAAGTATTCCTTCAACGATGAACGTTCAAGGAAGCGTCCATAGTTAAAATAGCTTATACAGTTAATGGATTCTTTTTGAGTTATATTTGGGAATAAAATGCTAAAAATTTATATTGAAAACTTAAGATGATAATAAATATGAATATTACTTGTATTATTATCACTAAGAAAGGGAGGCCAAAATATATTTTTAAAAAAGAAGAAGCATATTATGATTTTAGAAAGAAAAAGGCTAAAAACCTCTAGAGTTTTTTTCCAAAGAAAAAAAACTGATCTTCTTTTTTCATTAACTTGTGTATATAAGTGGCATGTTTTTGAATACGAGAGCAAAATTCAAAGGACATTCATAAAATTTTAATAAATAAATGAATCATGAAACAGAAAGAAATAGTATTCCAACTGTTTTTTAGCATCAGCATAAAAAAATAAATAAAATAAAAAGAAAATAAGGCAAGGGGAAAAAATGTTTAAAGGGGAAAAAATAAAATCAATCAAAAGTTGATTGACGAAAGCTTCTGAATTTCACGCTACCGCACCAAGAGTTGAAAGGAAAAGATGGAAACAACTTTTGATGCTCAGAATGTGGAGTGTGCTTTACGTAAGAAGCAGAAGAAAAAAAAATCGAATCCATTTGACTGTGACCGCTGCAGTGAATGAAATAAAACATGAATTAAAAGCGGTTTTTTCTCCTTTGCCACTACGTAAATATTATGCAACTGATAATATTCATGTTTCATAACAGAGTGTTTATTTCATGATCAAATAATTTTGGATAAACGATTTCCTTAATATATATTTTGAAATTTTCTACTTCATGACTGCATATTATATTCTGAGTGGAAAAAATATTATATTATTCAATCCGCTGTTGCGGGCGTGACATTTTTGAGACATCTTAACGTATATCGTCGGCACCATGCTAAAATTACGAATGTGAAAATTAGCACTTTTTAGGAGAGCCAAAACACTGAATATAATTTTTTCCCACTTGACTTGTTTGGCTATTTTGAATTTTTAAATTTTTATAGACATCTTTAAGTGTAAAACTATCATTTAAGTTCTAATTATTTGTAAAATTCGAACTTGAAAAACGAACATGAAAAACGCGATTTTTCACATTCGTTAATTTAGCATGGTGCCGACGATATATAACCACTCAAATCTAGGAATTTTAAGTTTATTGCATTTAACTTTTTATATATTGGAATCTAGATTATATATATATATATATATATATATATATATATATATATATATGTATATATATATATATATATATATATATATATATATATATATATATATATATATATATATATATATATATATATATATATATATATATATATATATATATATATATATATATATATTATATATATATATATATTTTATATATATGTATATATATATATATATTCGTCACACGTATGCACGAAAGATTCAGTTTTATAATGGAATGAAGCACACTTCAAACTTAAATCCGGTGCTGAGATTTTGAACGAATTTGCTCAAAGGGAATCTATTTTTCAGGCGACCGCAAGCGAAACTCGTTACAATTGTCATTTATCACCAAATCCTCCACTTTATCCGACGTCGGGAGGGACGGAACTGTACAGTAAGCAAGAGAGAGAGAGAGTCGCCATCGCTCAAAAATGATCGCTTAAAGACTCCGGTGGAGAACCATAACTTTCGCTCTCTGGAAACAATAATCCTTGAAAGAACAATGGCCCGGCCCATTGTGGCTAATGCGTGTTTAAATCGCCATCATTTACTGTAACGATGGGACCCACCTTTTCTACTAAGGCTAATTATCCCAGCACTCCTTTTGCCTCCTTGGCGATGCTTCCTCACTTTATGAGCCGATGATGGTAATTGTATTTTAATGTGCCCGCCACAATGACATAACCTTTCATTGCTGTTCCTCGTGCTGTTCGCTCACCCCCCCCCCGCCCCTTCTTTTGAAGTAAATGGGTGGTTTTCGGTTTTGCTTTCGGCCCTCTCCGTTTTCCGTTTAGATGTTCGGACCGACCAGGAAAAGAATGTCCAAAGAATTTCAAGCAGTTTCATTCAAAAGAAAGGGGTTAATGTATCACATTTTGCTCCACGTTCTACAGAGCATAGTTTTAAAATGTGTTCAAAGAGTTTCAGTTTTTACAGATGAAATATTGAAATTAAATAACGGTAATTATCATCATCGAAATTCGCTGAACCGACAGGCGCAGAAAATCTGTACTTTGGATTCATACCTACAGTATCTCAATAAACTCTTTAGACAAAATACAACTATTTTCAGCCTGTAATATTTTTCTGTATTACATGCACAAAGTATGCGAATATTTTATCAAAAAATTGCACCATGCAGTTCCTTTAGCATTTACGCTGAAAAATTTGCTACAAATTAGAGTTCAGTTTACTTTTTTTCGTAGCCAAATGAAATTATTTTTATTATACTTCACTTTATTCCTGTACAATATTTACAAGTCATGTAAAACAGAATAAAGTTTTCATTAAAATTAACTTAAGTAGTTTTATTTCATTTTTTAAATATATTAATCATGAGTACCAATTCATCTTCTATTATTTCGTTTTTATAAGCCCTAATCTTAAAAAAAAAAAAAAAATAGTAAGTCACTAACTCCTGTAAAATCTCTTTAGTTTTTAATCACAGAATAATTAATCAAAATTACAATAATCATGCACAACCAACTAAAAACGTTTATTTTCCCATTTCTCTCAAAGCAAACAAAACAACTATTTATACTCTTGAATAAGCTATGTGTGTTTAAAAATGTGTACTTGTAACACAACTCATTCGAACTGCATATCAGACAAAACATTTTTACTCGCAAGTTAATACAGGAGGAAATGACAAATGATGAAAAGGGCATGCCAAGGCATTCCACACCGCATTCATCCGTGGACCCACTTTTTCGTTTATTCTGCTCCATCATTATCATTTTTTATGTCTATTTATTTCAGTTTCTTTTTTGATGTTTGCAACAACGACGGATATGGATAGCTTCTGGTCACCCTAAGAGCATGTCCATCGCCATCCAAATCATTTTGCGGAGATTTTGAAGAAGGAAAATATTTTGAGGAAAACAGTAAAGAAAGAAAGAAAAAGGAATAGAAAAAAAAACATTAAGGGTCAAACAAATGCTATGTTATCCAACAGTCATTTTCTGCTGGTATGCTCAAGGTTTTTTTTTCTTTTTTTTTAAATTTTTATTTTATTTGATATTGAAACTCGTTTCCTATTTTTTCATAACACGTGCTCTGTATTTTAAGATCTACCAGCAGATGCATCAAAGAGATGAGAAATTAAAGGAATGAAAAAAAAAAAAAAAAAAAAAAAAAAAAAAAAAAAAAAAAAAAACAATTTTAAATTCAATTTTGTTCTGAAAACGAAATTTTTCAACTGATCTTCATAATATTAATAGCATTGCAAATTAAAAGGAGGACGGGGGGTTGAATTTTATGCATAAAATTCTCATCATTGCATAAATTTTTCTTTTGATTAGTTCTTAGCATCCATTATAAATGAAATTTGGTTTGGACCGTATTAAAAATATGTCTTAGCTCAATTGATCTCCATATTATTACTAAGATTCCGAATTAAACTAAATCTCGTGGTTTACATTTTATACATAAAATTCCGCAATCATTGCATAAAATTTTCTTTTGGCAAGTTCTCCGGTTTACATCGCGGAACTTAAGTTTCAGCAAACATTGAAGTGCAAAATATACATTCAACAAACATCGCCTGCTAAAAGGAATATATCGTTTTAAACTGGGAACAGATCGACTTCAGCACGTGCCATGCACGTGAGGGTCTTGAAATGTTCTGTACAAGACTAGACCTGGCGCGCTTCGGAACACCGTTTGGCAAACACACGCACGGGAGATGGTTTGTTGACGAAGAGGGCACAAAAGACGTTGGAAGTGTGACACCACGTTGTTTGCAAAAGGATTGAAGCCATGCACCATCTGGGAAGCTGGATGCGAGTTCCCCGATGAAGTTCCCCGGCCGCAAGTTGGAGAGGATCTATTGTGTGCACGCTGGGTGGTTGGTGGGAGTGAAGGGCTGTTGGAAGGAAATGTCGCCACGCCCAGAGCATTGATTGGGTTCGACAAGAGTGTCATCTGGAGTTTTGGAGTGCTGTCGAAGAGGGGAAATTTTGACTGACTGACGACAACAAGTGACGCTCTTCAGCCGCCCCTTCAGATGAGGACGTTTATTATCGAGCTAAAGACTGGACGAAAATGTCAGAAGCTGGTGCAGTGAAGATTGGACTATGAGTTTAATTGTTTAAGAGCGGTGACCTTTTGTGATAGAAAGCTTGTCGCCATTTTTGTGCAATTTTGAGCTAAAAGTTTTCTTTGCTCCAGTGGATAAAATCGTTTATGGCAACAGAAATGCTGTAACGATTACGGTAGTGTTGGAGTAATGTGGGAAAAAATTGCAATAGAAAAAGACTGCTAAGTGGCAAAAAATTTTATTTGAAAAAAAAAAAAAATGCTGCCGACTATGACGAGCATAAATAGTGTATTAGCTTGTTATTTTATAGTCTTCCTTATCAAATAATAAAATGACTGTTTATTTAGATGCAGTTTTAACACTTTCTCCCATAATCAGAAGTGGAATATATAGGGAAATCTAAGCAAGGTTGCGACGTCTCCTTTCTTTCTCTCTTTCTTTTTTTGAAAATTCAAGCGTATTCTCTCCTTCCAGTGTTACTGATTTTTCGTATTCACAGGGTATTCCCAACTGGGGAGAGGGAGGTCATGGCGCAGAATGCGAAACTAGAATTTTTGCAGGTATTAATTTCCTGGGTTTTTTTTTTTTTTTTTTCTCTTTCTGGTGGGTGAGCTATTAATCTCGGCATTCTTCGTGGTTTTGTGGAGGAACTGGCTGTTTTGTATTATGATTTAACTCATCTTAGAAGTAAATCATAATGCACAATAACGGTAATACGCATCATTTTCTGATAGAAACATAAATTTGAGGCGATAAGTATATGTTGCAACAACCAAGCGAGTGCTGGAACAAGGTAGGGAAAAAAATGCATGAGAGCAAAACATTTCAATTACGAATTATTCCTATTAAATATTTATACGTCGACAGATATGAATAGTAATAATTAGCGTAATATTTTGTTAATATATATTTGTAACTTCATTTATTATACTTCTTTAAATTGTTGTTTTTGAAATTTCGGAATCAATTTATTTACTGTTTAATAAAAGTACTTTGTTTTCCGAAGAGAGAATATACATACACCCATAGGCGCATGCACCATTCTACTAATTCAATTCTTGTACAAATACGAAAAAGTTAAATGTGGAAAGCAGTACATAAATTAGAAGCTCGATGTCTTTATTGATGCATTTTATAGTTCACAAAGTTATTAATTTTTTGGTGAAGAAAAAAAAGAAAAGAAAAGAATACACGACACCTGAAGTCCAAAACGAAAGTAGGGGAAGACCGCCTATATTGGACCCCCTAAGAACAGGAGGCCTGTGTCGCTCAACGTGAAGCAAAACAAAATACAAAATAGGGCATTGTAAGCTAAATTTAATCAGGAACCGCCCTAGGAGCTTATATTTTCTAAAAATATGGAAATTATTTTTTTTTAAATTATCTTACAAAATGTTGCAAAAGTCCAATTTAGGAATATATGCGCCTATATTGAACCATGCGCTTCCTAAATTGGACCGTGCCAGGAAATCATGGAATAATTTGTATTTGAACTATACATCTTTTTTCCAGGATTTGTAATAGAATTTCCTTTGCTTCGGTCTCACTTAGGTAGTGTTGATAAACTCACCGATGGCATTTCATGTACTTAATCATGTTTTACACTTTATCTTTATGGCAAATACTGCAATAACAGTTGTTTTGTGCAGTTTCTTGCTTCTTCTTGTGTGACTTTTTATGTTCTATGCTTCTTTCATACTGCGTTAGAATGATTGCTAAGATAGCCTTCCTTTTTGTTCTTTCTAATTTTTAGGTAAGGTGATATGTGAGCCGGGGCTTTACAAAATCATAGTTGGAGTTGACAATCATGTTTTGAGGAGAACTATACGCTGATTCGACAGAGATTGTACTAATTTAAGTCGTAGCTAGTTTTTGAACATGGTGTACAACAGTACAACTTACACCGAACATGTAGCCTATTCACTTTGAGTAGTTTTATCTGGACTACTTACCTTTAACTCTGCTCCAGTCAAGTCAATGCCATTAAACACATGTCAATTAACAGGCAAACTCCGGTTCTTAGGATTCAACTCATAACATTTGCCAGGGCCTTGATTGTGGTTTGCCCATAAGAGTTAAAAAACAGTTCTTCTACGCGATATTGGGTAATGGATCTCATTAGATGTTCTTGCATCCATGCATCACATGCTCGATTAAAATATGTAGATAGAGACTGAATAAAGACCTTATATACGTGCATGGTGTGCTTAAAGAGAAAGCTTTATTATACCGCTCTCGGTAGCCAAGTTTATTGCATCTATGTTCTTTATGTAAGTACTGTGCCTATCTATTAATAGAACATTCTTTTTACATTGCTTGGCTTAACGGTTTTGATGGAATGTTCTATCGATTGTGTGAATTATCGTTTGTGATCCAACCTTTTTTGAACAAGCATATTGCTCACCAGGGGGTGCTTTTACGATAAGCTCATACATGGAACGTAATCTTTTGAAAATAAGCATGGGGAGGGAGGGAGGCTAGCAATTCTGTTGCACTCATGCAGCAAATAGCCAGTGTGCTTATAACAGGCTCACCACGCATTACTGCTCCAAACTGGCGTTTACCTTTATACGTCATTATATTTTGGGGCTTTTGGACAGTTAAAAGACCGGCTTCATTTACATTGAACATTTTAGTAGCATATAAATTGTTTCTTTTTAAAATCTTTTTGAACAAATCGAAGAATTTCATATTTTTTTTTTCTCTGTAAACCAACACAAATTTTTATTTAAATTAATAACTACGTTTAACAACCTGAAACTGCATATATTTTTTGAATTGCAGCTTCTAGAAAATGTGCTTGATAAAAAAAATGAATATCGTGAATAGGTATTAAAGTGGGCTTAAAATAATCTTAACTACGTTATCAAATCAGATGAGTCACTTATTTTATGTTACAGTTAATAAAAAGTCTTGCTTAAAATTATCTTCTTAAATTGAACCACCGGTCCAATATAGGAAACTTTTTTCGGTCCAATAAAGGAAAACATGCCATTTTTTATTCTTCAGCTTATTTCTCTGTCAAAAATTATCACAATCGCACATGTAAATACATAGATGTAATCCTTATTAAACACAGATCATCATGGTATAACAGCAGTTTACCTCAGCTTACAAGTTTTAGTACTATCTTACTAGGTATAAGTCCGCAACATAAGATTTTACACGTTTTCAGCATAAATCATGCCGTAACTCATGCTACGCAGTTCTAAGACTGGTGAAATTTCATACACATTCATTTTATTCCTAAAACTTTATATTTCTACCGTTAAAGTGTAGCATAGATCACTGTACTAGATTTTAAGCCCGAGGTCCAATTTAAGTAGTGGTCCAATATAAGCGGTCTTCCCCTAAATGGAAATTTAGCAGTGCTCTAAAATAAGTAAGAAAAGAAAATAGTCAAAGTCTTGGGTTACTTCAAAGAATGTTCAAAAAGATAATGTACTAAGGAAAAAAAAAAAAAACTAAAACATTAGGATAGGTAAATATTCGAAGGAGAATATTTACAGCAAAAACTGAACCAATATTTTTCTTTCCAAAATCGTTAAAAAAATTAGACACAAACCACTTTTTTAGATTAAGCACTTTTCCCTGCTCAATTCTGACAAAACGTCGTACCCATATTCCTTATTAACACGTACGGTCATTTTCAAGTTCTTTATGTCAAGGACAAATATACGCAAATCATGAAAAGAACTTCTCCAAAATAATGTTGAAATTCAAGTTTTAAAATACTACACTACTAGGTGTCCTTGTAGAGTGAAATTAATAACATATTGCAGCATTAAAGCAATTATGCACCAAAGAACAGCAAAAAAATTACTTCTAAGAAGGTGGCAGTCGTTTCATTAACAGATAATAATTTCGGTTTTCAGCATCTGTATCAGATTGGCGCATATGCTTTCAGTATTCTTTCAGTTCCGTCTCCTACACATGAATTTACTTCTTACGAAATTTGTCTTGCAAAAGATATTTGCAGCATAATTTTTAATTCAAACTTTCCCTGAATATGAATTCAAAAAAGCAATACTTATATACTGATAACAGATTTAAAATTTATCCATTTAACAATAATATAAATAGTGTCTAGGCTATGGAACAGTAATTGTAAATCTTACGAGAAAATATTTTCTTAACTCTCAACCAAGTAAAATATTATGTTATAACAACACAACTGACTCTCAAGGCCAAATGCAGTCAAATGTTGTCTAGCTGAGGAGGATAAACTTGTCCAACTTTTATACTAAATTTAAAATTAAATAAGAACCAATCAACTGAATAGTGTCTGGACTGTTGAAACAGTACATGTAAGCTTTTCAAGAATATCTTTTCTTGATTATTAACAAATATAAAACTATGTCTTACAGAGATCCTACCTTTAAACTTAGTTAACACAAAAAGCCAGATCGTCCATGACGCATTTATTCGCATTTGGAATAAGCAACGGACACCCTCTCCTTTGACGTGTATAGTCCCCCTAAAGCAAAACAAACTACTTACTCTGAAAATTAGAAGCAGTGTTACTGGATGTCACAGGATGTACTCTATCCTTACAGCACAACTCGGAAAACTGGATATTGTGAAGTATTTCCGAGCATAGTAAACTAAACTTTGAAATTGTCTAACTCTTATAAAAGATTTCAAATCAATTGAGTACCGATAAACTAAATACTGTCTTGAAAATTAAAATAGTATTGCAAGAATATATTTTCTTGACTGTTAACCAATAAAAAGCTATGTTTTATAGAGATCCTACCTTTAAATTAGTTAGTACAAAAAGCCTGATCGTCCATGACGCATTTATTCACCCTTGGAACAAACTTTGGATCTCTTCTGACGTATATAGTCCCCCTAAAGCAAAACAAACGACTTACTCTGAAAATTAGAAGCAGTGTTACTGGATGTCACAGCGATGTACTCTATCCTAACAACACAACTCGGAAGGCCAGATAGTGTCAAGTATTGCCGAGTTCAGTGGGTGGCGGGATGAACTTTACCAAAAGGGGAGGCTTAAATAAGGCAACGGGGGTAGCTCTAGACCCATATTTTTGGCGCGTACAAGCCGTTAAGTGTCACCCGCTCAGGTTTCCCGCCAAGTTTCTATATGTATTTGCGCGTATATATGTTTGCCGGGCAGTTGGAGTTCCAGATTTACGCTCTCGGGTCAGGCGAGGTCGAGTTTGTTGGCTTAAATTTGCAGGGAGGCTGTTGGTGAAATATTAGCCTTGCGTTTGAGAAATTCCGTTTTGAGCTTGGTCGAGAAATTTCCGTCGGTAGGGTATCGTGATTAAACTAACTTTAGTTTTTTCTTTCTCTCTCTCGATACGAATTTATTTTTTGAGAAAGTATAATTCCTACAATGCTTTATTATTTAACATTTCCACATAAAATGTGAAATAAATTTTCTTGACCCTCGAATCCGCAACTGCAATTAGATTTAATATGGATATTAATGCAGACGTAATGAAAGGATTAACAAAATTATGAATAATATTTTTAAAACAATTTAAAGTGACCCCTCCAAGAAAATAAAAATAAAATTTAAATTCGCAAAACTAATTTGTGACTGTAGAACAGAATAAAAAAATATTAAGAAAAAGATGAAAACAACTAAAATAAATGCGCAGTTAAAAAAACTATTGCAATCACAAAATTTCAATTTGCACTCGCTGAGACTTTTTTTAACAATTGTAATTTTGCTAAAAATTGGAGGAGCGAAAAGAAGAACAACTCATTAGTCCAGTTTAAAAAATCTCGAGGTGCATTACAATATAACCCATAGTACCCGCGTCCGCGATAAAATTTCGTACTTTTGAATCTTTTTATCATCAGGTTAGGAGGTGATAGATAAACTCACGCGCAAAAATATTGTTTTATTTATATAGACTAGTTTCGAAGAAAATTAATAATGTTAATGTTTTACTTTCGTTTTCGTTCACACTACTTATAAAAATTGCTTGCTAATTCCAACTATTTTGCAACTATTATTACTATCTTAGCATTAATATTCTAAACTCAAACACTTTTCCTTAGAGTAATAATAATTTAAATAAAAAAACTTATACAAGCCTAAAATTACAGAATTTTTTTTTAATTTGCTTGAAAATACGTATCAGCAACTACTTTTGTCAAAAATAAAATCGCTTGCATCTTTCATTTTGATTTAGTCCATCAGTCTCCAAATTTCGTCAATGTTAATTCCATTTCATGAACATATACTTTGCTGTTTGTTGATAACTTTTATTTTGTTTCGGGAAACAAAAAAATTAGAAACATTATTCAGTTCATGTCTCTAAAAAGATTATTATTATTATTATAATTTTTTGGCACAACATTTTTAGCACTGCTGATGTTTGAGAATGAAGGGTTTGAAATTCCCAGAAAGGAAATCTTGGCTACACTAAGCAGTTATTACACTGCAAAAAATGAACTGTTGTTTTTACAGTATAATACTGACAGCCGAGGTTCCAATTTAAAACTGTAAAATGCACAGTAATAAACTATAAAACTAGCAATTAATTAATTTCAAACTATAAAGTTAGAAATTTCACAGTTGAGCTGCATTATACTGTAAAAACAACAGTATAATACTGGCAGCACAGGTTCCAGTTTAAAATACTCAAATGCACGATGATAATAAACTGTAAAATTAGCCTTTTTACAGTTTATCACTGTAAAATTCGCAATTTGACAGTTTATTACTGTAAAATTAGCAATTTTTACAGTTTATTACCATAAAATCAGCTGTATCATACTGTAAAAACAACATTCATTTCTTACAGTGTACTTTTCCAAATTGACAAGATTTTCACATCAAACATTTCTTATCCCATCAGCAGCCGACATACATATATTTGTTTTAGGCACACAACCCTTAGCAAAAATGAACACATACGGTTCATGCAGCGAGCGGCGAACGCAACACTACAATAAACAAAATGTGGAAAAACTAAAAAAATAATAAAAAATGAAAACGAGAAGTTATCGACAACGTCCGACACAACCTGAGGGGTCCCGCGAAAGCGCGACGGGGTGCCCCGCAAAGGGGGGCGCAGTGGTTTTGAGGCACAGGGTTCCCCGCTGTGGGGTCAAACCGTACGATTTCCTCCGAGTTCTTTTTGGGATGCTTTGTTACATATAATACGCCCCTCTACGGGGAAAGAGCTACAGGTTGCTGTGTTTGCATGAACTGCGTTGCTCTTACTGCACATGACTTCATCACCTAATAATAGAAAGCAGTTTTTGAAAATAATTAGTGAGCATCTAGGATATTGCCAATCTTGAAATATACACTGTAAAAATGAAATTGTTTTTACAGTATAGTACAGATAATGTTATAGTACTAAACTATAAAATTGCTAAATTTTACAGTTTATTACCATATATTTTACAGTTTTAAACTGGAACTTTTGCTGCTAGTATTATACTGTTGTTTTTACAGTATAATACTACTAAGTTTTATGTTAATAAACTGTAAAATTTGCTAACTTGCAGTAAGAAACTAAAATTGCTAGTTTTACAGTTTATTACTGCATTTTACAGTTTTAAATTGAAACTTCGGCTGCTAGTATAAAACTGAAAAAAAAACAGTTCATTTTTTGCAGTGTATGTAATGTGATCTTCGCTGGTTGGTTATAGTTAAGAGTAAATATATAAATAAATAAACAAATAAAGAAATAAATTCCAAGTTCAATGTAATGTATGTTCCCTAAAAATTATGAGCAACTATGGTTCTTCTTTTCTCTAACTAGTTTACGAAATTAGTACTCTATATAATGTGTATAAAGTAATTATCTTGCTCCATTATTGATTTTCTAAATCATGCTACATAGCAGCACCTACCAGAGTTACTTGTACTACACTGTAGATGCTGTTTTTACAGTACAATGCAGCTGATTTTATAGTAATAAACCAAAAATTCGTAATTTTACAGTAATAAACTGTAAAATTGCTGCTTTACAGTAATGAACTAAAGTTACTAATTTTACAGTTTATTACTGTGAATTTTACAGTTTTAAACTGGAACCTCTGCCACCAGTATTAGCTGTTGTTTTTGCAGTTTAATACAGCTATTTTTGTGGTAATAAACTAAAATTGCGGTAATAAACTGTAAAATTAGCACTTTTACCGTTTATAACTGCATTTTACAGTTTTAAACTGGAAATTCTTCTGCCAGTATTACATTGTAAAACCAACAATCTACTTTTTGCAGTGTGAATCTTGCCTCAAAAAACTAAAGTTACTAATTTTACGGTTTATTACTGTGAATTTTACAGTTTTAAACTGGAACGTCTGCTACCAGTATTAGCTGTTGTTTTTGCAGTTTAATACAGCTATTTTTGTGGTATTAAACTAAAATTGCGGTAATAAACTGTAAAATTAGCACTTTTACCGTTTAAAACTGTGCATTTTACAGTTTTAAACTGGAAATTCTTCTGCCAGTATTACATTGTAAAACCAACAATCTACTTTTTGCAGTGTGTATCTTGCCTCAAAAAACTAAAGTTACTAATTTTACGGTTTATTACTGTGAATTTTACAGTTTTAAACTGGAACCTCTGCTACCAGTATTAGCTGTTGTTTTTGCAGTTTAATACAGCTATTTTTGTGGTAATAAACTGAAATTGCGGTAATAAACTGTAAAATTAGCACTTTTACCGTTTATAACTGTGCATTTTACAGTTTTAAACTGAAAATTCTTCTGCCAGTGTTACATTGTAAAACCAACAATCTACTTTTTGCAGTGTGTATCTTGCCTCAAAAAAGATTGAATGTTCTCGTAGTATTTCCAGTGATCATCTCCAAGTTTTTTGTTTTGACACTTAAACATTTTTGCTTCTCATCACCTCAGTTTCATAAACTACGTATGAGCATTATTATTTTATTTAAACAATTTAGAGAAAGTGAAGTTGTGTGAAGATTTTCCTTCAAGGGAAAAAAATAGGAGACAAAGAGGAGGAAAAAACATTGCATACTGAATTGTGTACCTCGGCTAATTCATCAAGTTGATGTCATTTGAAGGAAAATGCATGGCTTTATCTTTCTTTTTTCAATCAGTGAAATTTATTTCAGACTTAAGTTTAAATCTTGAACAATTTCATGACGTTATGGAGGAGTTGAGTAACGGATTATATACACACAAAGAGTATGTTTGTTTGAATTTTTTTGCAATGTGCCTTAATCCGAGCATCATCACGGAAAAAACTGAAAACGTGAGATAATAACAAAACTATGTTGTTTGTTAATTAACGGCTCACGTATATTTGTCCTGTACTGTCCTGTTCTATACCCAAGTAAAACACTTCGTTTTTTAAAGGTTGTAAAATGGTTATTAACGTTGTAACAACGGATTAAAAACGTTTATAAAACGTTTTGTGCTACCTGGGTATCTGTATCTGTACCTATATTTGTCCTCATCGTGAAAAATGAATTGATGTTTTTACAGTATAATACTGGTAGCCGAGGTTCCAATATTAAACTGTAAGATGCACAGTAATAAACTGTAAAACTAGCAATTTTACAGTTTTTTACTGCAAAGTTTGAAATTTTACAGTTTATTGTTTAAAATTTAGCTGCCATTATACTGTAAAAACAACAGTATAATACTGGCAGCAGAGGTTCCAGTTTAAAGTGGTAAAATGCAAGGTGAAAAACTGTAAAAGTATCGATTTTGTAGGTTATTTACGGTATAATTAGCAATTCTACAGTTTTGTACTGTATAAGTAGAAATTTAACACTTTATTACTGTAAAATTAGCAATTTTTACAGTTTATTACTATAAAATTAGCTGTATCATACTATAAAAATAAAATTTTTTTTTACAGTGCTGTACTGATAATAACCGATAATATCCCTGAGATTTCACTAAGTGAGCTTTTCCATGTTTAAAACTCATAGTTGTTTAAAATAACTTGTTCCAGATTTCACGCCTTCAGACTTTTTAGGTTTAACTTTGTCTTAATTAAACTATTCAGCAAAAGCATCAAAAAGACAAAAATAAAATTCAACTTACTTTCAAGCAGAGCAGTTAATGTGCGTCAAGTCACGTATCAGAGTCGTATTTTTTTTAAATTCTGGTATCAGTTATAATTAATCAAGAAACTATCAGACTTTCCTTTTTCTATTTCCATTTGAAAAACTGCAACTGGGACAATTCAGAATTTTCCTCACTTAATTATTTTCTAAACTTTAAAATTAATTGCTTATGCAAATCGGGTTTCATTCTCAAGAAATGATCAGAAGCTTCTAATGTGCACTGTAAAAAAATGTTGTTTTTACAGTATAATGCAGCTAATTTTATAGTAATAAATTGTAAAAATTGCTAATTTTACAGTTTATTGCCGTGCATTTTAGTTTTAAACTGGAACCTCTACTGCCAGTATTATACTGTGGTTTTTACAATATAATTTAGCAAATTTTGTGCAATAAACTGTGAAACTGCTGCTTTACAGTAATAAACTGTAAAATTAGTAGTTTTGCAGTTTATTACTGTGCATTTTACAGTTTTAAACTGGAACCTTTGCTGCCAATATTATACTGTAAAAATAACGGTTCATTTTTTGAAGTGTGCGATCTCAGAACTTTCTTCTACATGATGATTTTTTCATACACAAAAGTAACGTTTCTGTTGCAAATGATTTCATTTTGCAAAAGAATTTGCGGAAAGAATACTTGAGCATCCATGAAGCTAAATAAAGCTTGATCGTTAAATTTTATTCATACAAAAACTGCTGCTGACTAATACTTAGTTCTATGAATAAAAATAGATGTTGAAATAATAATAAATTATTTTATGAACGTAACATTTGTGATTTATATGTGCGCACTTATGTGCAAAGGTATTCATTAATATTCTTATCAATTTAAAATATTAAACTATATCATTCACGTATTTATGAATCAAACCAAACAGTTTGCTATATTGATAGCAAGTACTATAATAAAATAAATATACGATTTGAACTTAAAGCTTGAAAGAATCCACATAGTAAAAATCTATTTACATATTATATCAGAAAATTAAAAATTTTAGTGAACTGAACAACGTATTTATTTTACTTTTTAAGGCAAAAAAAAAAAAAAAAACGAATATCTTTGTCAAATAAAATGCCCATTCATGAGTGGAAATGGCTGCTTAAATATATTGTTATGCACGTGACGTTTTTTTTTATTGCATTAATGAAATGTATCAGTTGGAAAATATTTGATGCGACAAAAATTTAATGAAACCCTTGGTGTTTTTTAAAGCAAAAACACTTTTGCCATTTTCTATAAGACTCCGCCATCAAAAACTACATCTATCTGCAAGTTAAATGCTCTTTGGGAAAAAAAATATGTAAAAAATCTCCAGTTAACCCGCGTTCAAATTGTCCCTTTGTAACTTTCGACTTTCAAATCTGTTGGTAGGAACATGGGATATGCAGATGTGCGAAATTCTTTCCCGGTTAGTCCGGGAGAGACATATTGCATTATGGGCGCGAAATTTCAATTCCATGCAAAATTTTCTGCACAAATCTAAATGAGACAGGCACACGAGGTGGGGGGGGATTCTGAAAGGGAGGGCACTAGCCCCCTCTCCCAACAGAAGTTGACGACATCTGGTAGGCGAAGATGCGCCCGAAATCCCCCGTTGCCACTTGTTTGACACAGTCATCCTATTCATACAACAGCACCACTCGTGTAAGGGCAGCGGGATATGCATATGGGATTGAAAATAATGGGGCTCGGAGAGTCTGTCATAAGCGAATTTGAGGACAGTTGTTGCAACTGACGAGTCCTGCTGTAAAACAGGGTTTGGAGCAGACATCGCATGCACGAACGAGTGAGAAATATTTCCAAGTTTGTATCTGTGGTTTTCTGCAGTGAAATTAGGGAGGAAGAGATCTTATTTTCAAACAGAGAAACATGTGCTTGTTTTTTAGATTTTTTAAATAAAGAGAAAGACCGATGTTGCAAGTAAATGAATAAGGCAGGATTACAACTGTGATTGGAGCCTTATATATAGACAGAAAGATGTCGTTATTTGAACTTATGTTGATACTTTTGATGGTGAAAGAAAGAGTTAGAGAGAGAGAGAGTTCTAACTTACGATATAAGTTATGAATTGACAAATGAATAAAGCAAGCTAAAAATTTAATTTGTGCTGTGCAAACAGATGGATAGGGAAAGCGCCACATTTTAACTTATGTCGATATTTCTGATAGAGCAAAAATAGCGAGAGAGAGAGAGAGTTTTTACTTACGTTACAAGTTATTACTTGACATATGATAAAACAAGGTTAAAAATGTAATTGGTATTGTGTAAATAGAGGGATATGGAGAGCACTACATCTTAACTTATGTTGGTATTTCTGATAGAAATAGAGAGAGAGAAGGAGATCTAACTTATGATATAAGTTAAAATACAGGAATAAAGCAAGATAGAAAACACAATTAGTAGTGTATGTAGAGAGATAGGGAGATCGCGACATCCTGAGTTACGCTGATATTTTTAAGAGAGAAATATAGGGGGGGAGGTCATTTTAACTTACAAGTTGACACTTCTGATGGTGAATATATGTTAAGAAATGAAAAAAAAAATTAAAATAAAGTTTCAAGAAATTCATTTCTTTAAATTGGCATAGGTATTTTTTTTAATTCGATTTTACTCACTTTCTTGATATCGTACTCGGAATTATTATTTGCGCTATAAAACACTACAGGATAAAAAGTGACAAAAAACAAAAAAAAGGGGAGGAGAACTAATCAAATAGAACATTTCTGACCATTAGTAAGTAAAAAATCCAAACGGAGAGGGGGGGGGGTAAGTATCCTTAGAAAAAAAAGCATAATATATAAGGATTCCACACAAGTATTAAATTTTGCTTCGAGATAAAGTGGTATGCATAGCTTCAACTTTCAGTCCACGTTGACTAGATGACAATCGAAAGAATAACATCGATGACGACTTTATAAGAAGCCCCTAATTCCATCAACAAACGGAATTCAACAACGCCAGCCACCGATAACATCGCATCGTCTTGACATCGCAAACAAAACAGTTACTTCAACCAAAAGAACTAACTAACCCGTGGCGCGGCGAGTGGTACCCGAAGCATGCATAGCGCACGGACCTCAATAAATCAAAACTTATGTTTTTCCCTCCACCTAGCTCCAGAGCCTCAGAAAAGGGAAGACATTACAATGCCAGTTACGTCTCCGTACAAGAAGAGGTCAGCGAGATAAGAAGTCAAGGTGTGTCAGATTGTGTGTATAGATCTGTTCGGAGATAGGTTTTTCGCTACGCGTTGACTGTTGGGGGAGAAGTAGAAATGAAATGGGAAGATAGCGTTGGCGCGCATGTTTTATTCATTCATTCTTGATGACTGAAATGGGATGAATGAATGATTTTTCTTTCATCACATTTTGTTGTGAAGAATTTTTATTTGAATGTTTTTATTCATGTATTTGTTTTTTGATGGCAGGATTAATATTATTTTTTTAATTTTATATAACACATGTTTTGTGATCTTATGTGATTTAGATTAAAATTATGCGATTTATATACGTATGCAATGCGATTATATAAAATTTCATTTTAACGCATTTTAACTCACTCATTTTGGTGACTGAAATTGGATGAATAAATTATTTTTCCTTTTAATGATTTAAGTAGTATTTTTCTTTCTCGATAGCATAATTATTTTTTTAAAAAATGTGTACTACGTATGTTTGATGATATTATACGATAAACAAAAATTATCTAATATATTTTCACATGCATGCAATTGCACAAAACTTTTCATTGGCATGGAAAAAGCTTTTTTTGTGCTTAAAAATGCGTCTGTAATTTATATCTACGTCAATCTATGAAGATGAGAAACCAGACTATTCATAATTCTCGTCAAATTTCAAATTTCTTGATGTCTTGTTTGGAGCTCGTATTCGAGTGACATACATACAAACGCAGATACATACACATGATTGGATTTTATTACATAAGACACATTAGTATATTTATTAATACTTTTATTCTAACTATTGTAAATGAATTTCTATTTTCATGTGAATCCCAAATTGCCTTATTCAAAACCCGTTTTCTGCTGCGATAATATTCATTGCGAATTTCCATAAATATAAGCAGTTTTTAAAACCAATTTGGAGAAATGGGCGAGAACGATATAAATATTGTTTGATTTTGGAATTCTTTTGATCTTTGTTGCTAATAATTTTACTTATTCATTTACTGGTTTCATTTACATGTTTACATTTTTTTTGAATGCACTTTAGTGAAACTATAGTTACAAAATAATATTTTACTGGTGTTTTGAATGCGTACACTGCAAAAAAGGAACTGTTGTTTCTACAGTATAATACTGGCAGCCGAGGTTCCAATTTGAAACTGTAAAATGCACAGTAATTAACTGTAAAACTAGAAATTTTACAGTTTATTGCCGTAAAATTTAGCTCTATTATACTGCAAAAACAACAGTATAATACTGGCAGCCGAGATTCCAGTTTAAAACTGTAAAATGCACGGTAATAAACTGTAAAATTAGTAATTTTGCAATTTATTACAGCAAAATTGGAAATGTTTACAGTTGATTACTATAAAATTAACTGTATTGTACTGTAAAAACAACATTCATTTTTTACAGTGTATAAATTAAGATGGCTTCCAGCACTGATCAATTGTATTATATTCGAATCTGCATTGAAACACAAGGAAGCCTTTTTCGAAGGTAATATTTGTACATGGCCCCATATACCACCCACGGACCGGACACAAAATGTTACGAACACCCTCCAGCAGCCACCACACCACTCAACTCTTCTCGTTACGTCCGCTGACAGGGGCCCCTTGCAACCTTCCCTCTTCCTAGGACGTCCCGATTGACAGTTTCAACTCCACCTGGGACATCCTTGAATCACCTCCTCCCCATCCCTGCCCTCTCCACGTCAGCGTTGGTCACGAACAACACAAAACTATTGTTTCTGACTCGTGATGGTTTTTCTATCCTTCTTTCTCCACTTCTAAAGAAATGGTGTTTTTGTTATGAAACAGCGATAGGCAATTTGATTTTTCAACTACCAATTTGACAGGAGTATTGCTTTTTTTCTTCTTCGAGATATAATGGTGACCGGTAAATAATATTTTTCGAGACTTGCGGAATTTAAATTTTTTAAACTTCTGTCATCAACGGGCTTTTAAATGTTAGTAGTTTGTCTCGCAAGTTTATCGAATGGTAATTGATGTTTAGATTTTTCCCTTTGATTCTGAATACGGGCATAATTAATGGTTTGTTTTATCCCACACGTCGCAAAGATTTGTTTGATTTACGTTTGAAATGGAATGCGGCACGTTTTTTTCCTCATAAAAGTTTAGCATACTTGTAATTAAAAAAAAGGTTTTGAGACTTTTCCTTTGCCTTTGAGAAATTGTTTAGTTGGTAACAGCGATATCCATTACGTTTCAAGAAACGTATGAAGTATTTATTCATTACGTTTGAAGAATGCATTTAACGACAAGAAAGTAGAGCATTTAAATGTTTCTGAAATTTGGAAATATCTTATGTAATTCCTTATTCTTTTCAATGATACTTAGCATTATTTTGAGCTTAAAAATATTTTTTTTATTGCAGTATCTTTTTTTTTATCTGAAACGTTACAGTTTAAATTAATAATTAAATAATAAAACAAATCATGTAAATGAAACATTGATAATAATCTATTTTAACATATGTAAGGATGTAGTACATAACAGAGATAAAGAAAATTAAAAGAGAAATATTGAGTGATATAAGAAAAATAATGATAAAAAATTAAATGAACATTATGAAGTAAAAGTAATGATGAATGAAAAGTTTCTTCTTTCTTAAACTGCTTTCCAACAAAAACAATTGGCCGAGTTTATAGATCCAGAAAATGATGTTTAGTTATTTATCAATATTTTAATGAAATAATTCTGCTCCAGCTCCACTTATTGTTAATAATTAATTTTATTTGTTTTTGATATTTTATTAGACAGGTATGCTGAAACTATATAATGCAAGCAAAAGTTTCCAGACAGTGATTTTTTAATATATTGCGAAATTCGTAGTTGGAGTTTAAATTTTACACTCATAAAACATTTCAATTTTAAAAAACAAGTTTTTAAACGTTGTACGAATATAATAACGTACAATTAAATATTTTCTTGTTGATACTACAAAACTTGTCGAACCGAAAATTTCTGTTATGTAACTTAAGATTCCAGGAAAAATAGCTGGCGAACTGTTGCTCTCGAAATTTATCATAAAGTTTCATAATTTTTTCATGGAAGTTTGGTAAACGCTAGTTAAGATAGAGAAAAAATTGCATTTAAACCATGTGGTTAAATAAAGATGAAAAGTACATGATTTTCACCAAGCAATTTGTTAAAGCAGTTATTCTTCATGAGTAAAAAAAGTAAAACACTAAAGAAAACTTTAAACATAATATCTCTTTCCGTTTCTCATTATGCTATAAGGTCTCAAAGTCTCTACCGTTTCAAAATAAATCACTAAATGAATAAAATAAATAAATGTGAAGCTACTTCGTCGTTTTAATTCAACCTTAATTTAAACCCTAATGCTATCCATGCAATACACCTACATGCTAATATTATTATTACTCCTGCATTTTAAAATTTTCCTTGGTTTTTCTGTTGTTTTCTGAATTAGAGTTTTTTTTTTCTATCGTTTTATGGTATTTTAATTTATGTAGCTGATCTTTTTTATTCAATCTCAGAGAAAAGTATCTGTTTAAGATTGTCAGTAATAACTCAATAAATTATGAAAACGAAAGTGGGAGACATTACTTGCATTTGCAAAACTCACTATTTTATGGTGATCTTTCGATTCAGTTGCTTTTTCTAACTTATTCCATAAGTATGAAACACAGATTATGTTGGAAACTTGGGGCCAGTTGTGTGGAAATAGCACTTCTGGAATAGGTACAGAACAGCTTCCACCTACTTCTTTGATAATAGTAGCTCAAAACTAGACTTACGTGAATAAAATAGTTTCACTAAAAAGTACAAATAAATAAATGAGTAAAAGAAAAATCCTTTTTATGTGAAGGGTACATTGATCTCAATTTTCTTTACCCTTTGCCCGGAGTTGCTTGACAAGCTCCCGTAAAATGGCATTCAGAACTTCAAATAATGACGACGGTAGTGTCCAGCGATTACATCCAAACATAATCTTTAATTTCACCTCAGACAATCGAGAAAATGCTTACACCAAATGCAAAAGAACTGATTCGTTGAGGACTGACAGCATTCTTCAAGTGCTTCAATGGCTCCCATTTAGCAGAGGCACATGTGTCTTCTAGCTCTGAATAGCCGAGGCCAATTAGCAACAACAACACCGCACATGACCAAAGCTACTGCTTCGTGTACGATACAACCCTTCCTTAATTCGTACTACACGATTCTCAAGACAGTTTTCTTCTCTTCTTCATTCCCTTTTTTTTTTTTTGCTTTTTCTTCGCCAACCTTAAGCAAGATCTCGGCGATGGATTAAAGTAGACGGGCCTGTAGCGCACGATTTCAAAATAATGACTTCGCCAGGCCAAAAAAAAAGAAAGAGCGTGCGAGAGAGAGAGAGTTGGAGAAAACCATGATTCTGGCAGCGTTTTCTTATTGTTATTGTTGTTGTTATTATTATTGTTATTATTCTCTAATGGCCAGCCGCGATTTAAATGGGGCAAGGACGGCTTCACGAAAGAACGTGATGCATAGCCGGGGGTTTGAAGCATTTCCGAGATCAAACCTGTAATTTTGGAGGGTCCGTGTCATCCCACTCTTTACTACCGATAGGGTTGCAAAATCATCATCAAAAAGATCACAAATTCGCCAGAGATCGCGCCAAAATAAGCTTAAAGAAAGAATAGAGTTGGATGTAAAGTTACAGTTTACCATATAATCGCCCTATAACATCTCAAAATTAAAATGACTGATATGTGTAATAATTATTATGCAGAGATTTGTGTCATTCATGAACGAACAAGTCTAAAAGATCTTCTCTTTAAAATTAACAGTTAAGTTCGATCTCATGAAAAAGGAACCCGCGCTCTTTTGAGCAGTTTTTCAATTGTCTGAGGTGAAATTAAAGATAATTGAATGTAATCGCTGGACACTACCGTCGTAATTATTTGTGCCAAAAACCATTCTGTTGGAGCTTGTCGAGCGACCTCGGAGAAGCGATAAAGAAAATTGGGATCAATGTACTGTCACTCAATCTTCTTCTATTTTTTTCTTCTAAGCAAAATATTTCCTCTAGTAAACTATGTTCTAAATTAAAATTAGAATAAAAACAGGGCTATAAAACATTGAATAATTACTCCCCAATAATTTTGATAAAATTTTAATAACTGGAAAATTTTCTGAAAATTTTTATCATTAAGCGAATGATAAATCCCAGTTTGAAAAATTAGTGGCCTTGACGTTTCTACTCTTAAACTGCTCCTAAGTTTAATGTTTTGTGAAAAAAAAAAAATAGTGTAAAAGCAATCAATGCTGAAAATGAACGTTATTAAGCTGTAAATGCTTAAAAATATTGCATGTATGTGTTAAAGATTTGTTTTTCTGCTCTGAAAGAGACATTTTTTTGCTATTCCAAAACATCCGAGTAGCTAATGGCTTTAAGTGAAACAAACATTTAAAACAGTACCAATTTTTAAAAAGATTTGTTTTTCTGCTCTGAAAGAGACATTTTTTTGCTATTCCAAAACATCCGAGTAGCTAATGGCTTATTTAAGTAAAACAAACATTTAAAACAGTACCAATTTTTAAAAATAATTTAAAATGATTTTTTTCTCTTTCCTTAAGGAAGAAATCTCATTATAAACTATTTTATTAAATTAATATTGCCTTAAATTATTATTGTATTTAAAGTTGTTAACTTTAAAGCGCTTAACCTCATACTTTGACAAATTTTGCATTAGTAACATAGATTTTATTTCTGACCATACATTGCATTTATCATTCATTACGAATGTCTTGGCGAGCGATAATAAGCCAAACATTGTTACCATTCAAACGAGCCGACTTTCATGTCTAACTGCAAACTTGCTTGACCTAACTCCTTCGGTTCTCTTTGCTGCACCCTTTACATATAACCTTTATGGTAAATAATAGCAGGTGTATGGGAGGTGAAAGTAGGCCATTTCCTATACGTAGTGACCAGCACTCGTTTAGAAAGTGAAGCCTCTTTCCCACACTGACGGCCAGTGTTGTGTTACATCATTTAAATTTCGGATTTCGTAACTACGCCTTCACTTTCGCTTTTTTTTCTTCTGATGACATGAGATATGGAAATTTCGTGGAAGAGTGGTATTGCCACTACCGAAATTGCTACTGCTTTATACTCGTTGTGTTGAAAAGGTACTGTATTATATTTTAGGTCTCGGCCTAATATATTCATAATTTCAAGATTTTTTTCTTCCATAAAGAAAAAAACTGCTTGTAAAAGTATAATTAAATAACAAACTGCAAAAAATGAACTGTTGTTTTTACAGTATAATACTTTCAGCCGAGGTTCCAATTTAGAACTGAAGTACACAGCAATAAACTGTAAAACTAGCATATTTAGTTTTTTACTGTTAAGTTAGAAAATCTAAAGCTTATTGCCCTGAAAATTTAGCCGTATTATACTGTAAAAACAACAGTTCAATACTGGCAGCAGAGGTTCCAGTTTAAAACTGTAAAATGAAAGGTAATAAACTGTAAACTTAGCAATTTTGCAGTTTATTACTGTAAAGTCAGCATTTTTACTGCTTAGTACTGTAAAAATAGCAATTTCTAAAGTTTATTACTATAAAATTAGCTGTATTACACTGTAAAAACAGCATTCATTTTTTACAGTTCAGTTGATTATATATACAACGTTTCTGAACCAAGTATTTTAAGGACTTAATCATTCTTAAAATAGTTTTATTAAATATTAAGGATTGATTTGTAGCTAAATTGCTTCAATTGTATTAGTTTCAAAAAAAATTATTAATATATTAATGAACTCTAAATAATAAAGACTGAAATAAAAATTCGACGTAAGGCCACTTGGTATTAGGAATAAAAATAAACCTTCATTGGTTATATTTTTGGTCTAAAACTTTCATATTTACGAAGGAGATCACTGATGACAACTATTACCGACTTTGGTTTGGTAAAAAAATTTAAATCTGCATTTTGATATCAATTTCTCGAATTTCTTTCTCGAATTTTATGCAAAAAATTGTTCTCTCCTTTCTACCCCCCCCCTTTTTTTTTTGTTCTGAGATTTTGTTTTTGGCAACCATTTCTTTTGTTTTGTCAATGCAAACAAATGTACAATTTCTTTGCTTTCAGAAAATTAATTTTCAGTGACATGTATCGGGGTTATTTTTCTCTATTATAAAATACATTACTTTTTTTTTTACGTGCGACAATTTTCGAAATACGTATCTAATTTCTTTCATTTGAAAAATAACACATCATAACTATTTCACTTAACTCCGCATTTTTTTATTTTTTAGAAAAAGAGAAATATTGAAAATAAATCTATAGGAGCTTTACTTGTATTTCTAACGTGTGCAAACATTATTTTATATTATCTATTTAACCTCTTCTTTGCATTTACTTTCCACTAAATAATAAATCCAGTTTCACAACTGAACATATCTTTCTGCTCGTATGACGCCAGATCAAATACTCCTGAAAATCAGATTTATCGAAATCTTTTGATTCAATTATACATTCCCATCTCAGTGACGATTGTCCATTAATACCTACGATAGCACACAATCAAATATCACACGGCCGTGCGTCTCTTTACAGATCATGGCCAGGAAACTCCGGCGAGTCACTTGCAAATGGGCGACTTCTCAATACTGCGGCACCACTGTCTGATAAATGAATTTCCACCGAAGTGCGCTACCCGTTCATTAAGGCCATGCTTGGGCATGCAATAAACACAGGTGCTGGAAAGAGCTGTTTAATGATTCATATGAATCTATAACTAGGAAATCCGAACTTATTGATTCGCCCTGCAGTAATGCAAGATGAGGCGCCAAGTCATACACTGGCAAGTGTCGCGCACGCTACTGCACGGGGCTTCTATGGATTCTAGAAGCTGATTTAACCTGCTGTATGTATATAAATATATATACATAGATGCGCGGGGTCGTGCCTACTCTGTAAAAAATAGATGTTGCTTTTAGTGTATAATACAGCTAATTTTACAGTAATTTTACTGTAATAAACTGTAAAATTGCTTATTTTATATTAGTAGACTAAAATTGCTAGTTTACAGTAACAAACTGCAATTGAAAGTTTATTACTCTGCATTTTACAGTTTTAAACTGGAAACTTTGCTACCAGTATTCCACTGTAGTTTTTCCAGTATAATACAGATAATTTTTTGGTAATAAACTGCAAAAGTGTGGTAATAAACTGTAAAATTGTAGCCAATAAACTAAAATTTCCGCTTTACAGTAATGAACTGTAAAATTGCTAGTTTTACAGTTCATTTTTGTGCATTTTACAGTTCTAAACTGGAAATTCTGCTGCCAGTATGAAACTGTAAAAACACCAGTTTATTTTTTGCAGCAACGATCTTTTCGGCGAATAACATCATTTGTTTCTAGTAAAGAGCAGTTTTGATAGCACCTGTTAATACAACTGGTCATTTTATTGTTTTCGTGTTTAATTGAAGAAGCGTGTGTCGTGAAAATGAACTCATTACGGATGAAATGTAGCACTATTTCCCCAAATAATGAAACAGCTGACTTCTGGTTACATTTGAAGCAAGCGCTTCGGCACTGTTTATTCTTCCGTTTTCCTCTCAGAGTTGAAGTTATACTATAAAAAATGCTTAGCATTTGTGAGTCTCTTTTTTTTTTCTCAACACCTAAAGCATACGCTACAAAAAATAACCGTTGTTTTTACAGTATAATACTGGCAGCAGAGGTTCCAATTTAAAATTGTATAATACACAGCAATAAACTGTGAAACTAGCTATTTTACAGTTTATTACGGTAAAGCAGCTATTTTACAGTTTATTACCACAGAATTAGCTGTATTATACTGCAAAAACAACAGTATAATACTGGCAGTAGAGGTTTCAGTTTAAAACTGTAAAATGCATGGTAATAAACTGCAAAATTAGCAATTTTACAGTTTATTTCTGTAAAATTAGCAATTTTGCAGTTCAGTACTGCAAAGTTAGCAATTTTACAGTTTATCACAGTAAAATGAGAAATTTTTAGTTTGTTACTATAAAATTATCTGTATTATACTGTAAAAACACCATCCATTTTTTACTGCGTATGACATAATACTGGTCTACAATAACACCTACTTATCATATAGCGTCAACAAATAATCTCGTTCTATTTTACTCGAAGCTATATTCTCAATAAAACACATTTTTTTTCATTGTGTCATCACAAAAGAGTGTTGACCATTTAATTGCTACAAATTAAGCTGACGATTTTCACTGATAGAGCACTGCAAGATACAGAAGAGGCACGTTCATGAGGCATCGTGACCGCAGAGCATGAGATGCAAACTACGATGCGTGACACCACCACCTTCGTACGGCACCCAAACCACCGTTAATTGCTCCTAATAGCCCTTTCTTTTTGCTGCTGAATACCGGAACGAGATTTTATAACTTCATCTGCGCATCATGCCAAGAGTTTGAGCATGGATAATGAATCAAGTCGTGAGGATGGTAAATTATCTGTGCAAATAGTCAATTTTTAATATATTTTTTTCCAGAATTTTTTATGCGAGAATGTGAAGTAGTATTAGAGCATTTTTAAACGTACAAAAAATCATTCGAAAAAAAAAGTGGATCAACGTAAAGGTTTTTGAAGCACATGTGTTTTAATCTATAACTCAATTTGTTATACAAATAATCTTAAATCATACCAACTGATTTTGACGTTTGTTACATACATAGTTACAATTATTAAACGAGGCTTTTAGAGCTAAAGAGGATAAAGGCCTTTTTGACTAAATCCGCTTAAGCTCTGAGCGTAGTAGATTTTTCAAACGAAATGCTGCGTTCATATTATAACTGATGCGTTCTGGATTTAGTCGAGATGGACTTACATTCAAGGAATGGAAATTCAAAAAAATAATCTTTAAATAAGTCTTCGTTCAAAAATATTTAATATTTCAAAAATAAACTACATGAATTTATAATAATATGTTCCTTTATCAACTATAAAATTTTAGAAAATTGCACTAGGAAGGGCGGCAGGGCAGACAGATAAATAAAGAAATTATTTTTTAGACTAAATGAATTATAAATCACAATTTAATTTCTAGAAATTCATAATATCGTCAAATACTAGCATTTAATAATGCTAGTTATACACTAAAAACCTTAGCAGTTTTACACTAAAAAAATTTGTATAAATAGGTGCACTAATTTGAAAACTAATTGCAAGAACTTTTATGGTTCTGATATTTGCTTTTTGGGAGATTTAAACATATAATCTGTAGACAAATAATTCTACATACATTTTAAATTACATTGTTGTATTACTTAAAGCGTTTAAATAAAGTAGTAACCTAAAAAATTTCAACACTTTTTAAGTGAAAATTAAATGACATTATGTTCAATTGGTTGCATTCTTATAAGCTGTCAAGAATATTAAAAGGCATTATTTGGCGTTGAGATTGATATATTGAAGACTTATGAATTTGAAATTAAATTAAAAGTAAAACAACATGAGTACTATTAAATAATATTGTTGAGAAACCATAAATATTAGCTGTTGTATGTTTTGTCACTGACACAGTCTCAAAGAAAAAGTTGTCAAAGCTAAGAATCCATGGTTGAACGTTCATCAAAAGACGAACCAAAAACTGCGGCAACAACTGTCCACAAACGAGGGCAATAACAAAAAGCCACCTTTTCGTGTTGGATATCTATGTCGGGAAAAAAAACACCTGCTTTAGAACAGCCCCTAGAAAGCTCCTTCCCCTCATGAAATCTTGATCCAAAATCCCATCGTGTATTGCGTGTTTCCCCCTTCCCTACCTCCAGTCTTTCGTGAATTATTTACGCCCCTGGGCCGCAATTGTTTTGTCGTGGGGCGCGTTGCCATGGTTTCCGCGGTTGCTCCCCCCTCGTGACCTGCACGTGGCCTTTCCCAGCCCCCACGCGACTCTTAATTACCCCGACACCCCTAGTATTAATCAATGGATCGTGTGAACTGCCCCGTCGGTCACGCGACAGCCCGAATATGGCAGCTCGGGTAGGAACTTCTGTCAGACACGTTTGCCCCGTTACAAGATCCTTGTATCAATCTTCCGAGTCATCAGTTGCAAAAAAGAAAGCCCGAATCTCAGAAGTGAGCAGTGATTTCTAGGAAATATTTCAGCTAACTTTTGTGCTCGGTTGAATTAGCAAAACTTTATCTGCACAAGTAAGAAAATGTAGCCTGAAAAAAAAATTGGAGGGGGGGGGGGTATGGTTGAATTTCAAGCAGGAGTGTTGAGGGCATAACTAATTTGCTGCTTCTGAATGGTCAAAAGAGAAAAAATTCAGTTTCGTTTTCTTTTCTTTGGAGAAGGTATATAGGGGAAGACCGCCTATATTGGACCCCCTAAGAACAGGAGCCCTGTGTCGCTCAATGTGAAGCAAAACAGAAATGCAAAATAGGTCATCGTAAGCTAAATTTAATCAGGAACCACCCTAGGAGCTTATATTTTCTGAAAATATGAAAATTATTTTTTAAAAAATTATCTTATAAAAAGTTGCAAAAGTCCAATATAGGAATATGTGCGCCTAAATTGTACCATGCGCTTCCTAAATTGGACTGTACCAGGAAATCATAGAATAATTTATATTTGAACAATACAACTTTTTTCTAGGATTTGCAATAGAATTTCTTTTGCTTGGGCCTCACTTAGGCAGTGTTGATAAACTCGCCTATGGGATTTCATACACTTAATCATGTTTTGCACTTCATCTCTATGACAAATATTGCAATAACAATTGTTTTGTGCTGTTTCTTGCTTTTTCTTGTGTGACTTTTTCTGCTCTATGCCTCTTTTATACGGCCGTTAGAATGATTGCTGAGATAGCCTTCCTTTTTGTTCCTTCTATTTTTTTAGGCAAAGGTAATATGTGAGCTGGCTTTACAAACTCAGTTAGAGTTGACATGTTTTGATGAGAACTATCTGCCGATTCTGCAGAACTTGTACTAATTTAAGTCGTTTCTAGCTCTTCTACACGATGTACAAGTTACACCGAGCATCAGGTCCGTCATTTAGGGGGGGGGGCAAGGGATGGGGTCAATTCCCCCCTCTCTTGAATTGGAGAAATCAATGTATTTGCATATAAGTGAGCGGGGGTTTTGTTGTTTTCTGGTGAAATTGTATTGCGTTTTTACCCTTGCCCCACCCCCCTAGAAAAACTTGAAATGACGGGGCAGCCGAACATGTAACCTGTTCACTTTGACTAGTTTTATCTGGACTACTTGTGCCTCTAATTCTGCCGCAGCCAAGGCAATGTCATTAAACACATGTCAATTAACACGCCAAACTCCTGTTCTTTAGAATCAACTCACAGCATTTGCCATGGCCTTGATTGCGGTTTGCCCATAAGAGTTGAAAAAGTTCTCCTATACGATATTAGATAAGGTATATCATTAAATGTTCTCGCATCCATGTATCACATGTTCGATTAAAATATGTAGACAGACATGTTCGATTAAAATATGTAGACAGAGACTGAATGAAGACCACATCTACGTGCATGATGTGCTTAAAGAGAAAGCATTATTATATCGTGCTCGTTAGCCAAGTGTATTGCATCAATGTTCTTTATGTAAGTGCTGTGCCTATCCATTAATAAAAGGATATTCTTTTTACATTGCTTGGCTTAACAGTTTTGGTAAAAGTTATATCAATTGTGTGAATTATCGTTTGTGATCCAACCTTTTTTTTTTTTTTTTTTTGAACAAGCATATTGCTCACCAGGGAAGCTTTTACGATAAGTCCGAACATGGAACGTAATTTTTTGAAATTAAGCGTGGGGAGCTTGCAATTCTGTTGCACTCATGCAGCAAATAACCACGTTCTACGACGTTCATCACTCATTACTGCTCCAACCTGGTGTTTATCTCTATACGTCAATATATTTTGGGGCTTTTGAACAGTGAAAAGACCGGCTTCATCTACATTGAACATTTTAGTAGCATGTAAATTGTTTACTTTTAAAATCGTTTCGAAAATAACAAAGAATTTCATATTTTTTTCTCAGTAATCCAGCATAAATTTTATTTAGTTAATAACTATGCTTAACAACCTGAAACTGCAGCTTAATGGATGAAGAGAAAAAAAAAAACATACATTTTAAGAAGTTGAAGCTTTTGCTTGAAAAAATGTTTTTGATAAAAAATTTTAAATGAATATCGTGAATAGGTGTTAAAGTATGCTTAAAATAAATTTAACTACGCTATTAAATAAGACGAGTCACTTATTTTATGTTACGATAATGAAAAAGTTTTGTTTAAAATTACATTCTTAAATTGAACCACCGGTCCAATATAGGAAAATTATTTCGGTCCAATAAAGGAAAACACGCCATTTTTTATTCTTCAACTCTTTGTTCTGTCAAAAATTATCACAATCGCGCATGTAAATACATTGATGTAATCCTTATTAAACATAGATTATAATACTGTAACAGAATTTTACCGCAATTCTCAAGTTTTTGAGTTATTCTTCTAGAAACAAGTCCGCAAAATAAGATTTCGCACGTTTTCAACACAAATCAAGCCGTAACTCGCGCTAAACAGTTCGAAGACTGGTGAAACTTCATACAAATTGATTTTATTCCTAAAACTTTATACTTCTACTCTTAAAGTGTAGCACAGATCTCTGTACTAGATTTTAAGCCCGAGGTCCAATTTAAGCAGTGGTCCAATATAGGCGGTCTTCCCCTAGAATATGCTACCAACTCCCTTCCGCCTTCGATACGTCCCTATTTATCGGACAGATTACGAAAACAATTTTTTTTCCAAAAGATTTTATAACTCGTAAGGACTTCATTAAAAATTTTGCAGAAGAACTCACTACCATCACCTAGTTTGGTGGCAAGACCATGCCATTACTAAATATCGAACTTGGTAAAAACCACCCGATTATGCCCGTTCTTACTGCGTAAAGGATTTCTACCAATGGGGCTAGATTTTGTTTTCCCTGTCTCATGTGGTCAAGTAGCTACGGTCATGTGATATATACATAGGGTAAGGTCTCTCACCGAGACGAACCGGGCTCGATCCTCGGCAGGATCATAAGAAAGAACCTAACAACAATTCCCGTTATGTAAATCAGTCTTAAGGCTTCAAAAAACTCAAACAGGTCACATCAGATTTCAGGATGTAGTGTAGCAGCTTTACATTATTTTTTTAGAACATTAAAATGATTCATTTGAATGCACTAAATAATAATCTTATCACACAAAAGCATTTCAGAAGTTCAAATTATAAAACAAGAATCAATGCAGCAATAATAACTAATTATGAAAATTTAATGAGGATATGTTTTACGAAAATATTTCTTTATGATACTTTATAAACATGTACAATATGAGGTTGTATGCATAATATCCAAGGCATTATTACAAGTTTATCATTAGAACAAAGAAAAGAAGAAGAAACATTGCAGTACTTCTATAAGAACAAAGACATTCTTCCGAACAAAAACAAATCAAAAACCTATATCCAGGAAATAATTTGAACAGCTCATTAATAAACTGTCAGTAGAAATTGTTTATACATGTAAATCGGAAAACTATAAATATTATTCAAGTCTTATAAAGGTGTTATTAAGAAGCCCTCCTTGCTCAATTATCAATCCCATTTATAACGGTTTGTACGATTGGCACCATGTTTTCTCTTGTTTCCCAAAGAAATATCGAAAGCTGAACCACATCAGCTGAGGTTGAGTGTACCCAAATCTCCACCCAACCTGGAGAAAAATTCTAATTCTCCAGGATGGGAGCTGATTGCGTCCAAATAGTACAATTATATGCCTCTGAGAACAATGCTCAGTTAGAGGCAGGGAATAAGTATCCAGGCCAGACGAAGGTCATTAAGCCTAATGGACAGTGCGTTTGGATTCTGGAGGGGTCAACGCAGTTCAGAAGGGAGAATCATCACAAAGGCAGCAGAAGGAATCAACCAGAGTCAATGAAACAGGAAGAAAAAAGAAGGCAATGTAAATGATCTTTGGATGGTGAACGGTTGTGTTTGAGTTTTGTAGGCCTGCAGCGAAGTATTTTATGTCGTAATGAATAATTTCAGTTCGTAATGCACTATCAAAATGTAAAAAACTCTAACGAAGCAATGTAAGAAGTATTCACTATTTAAAATAAAACTAATATCTTTTTATTTATTTATTTATTTTTTGTCCAGAAAAAGTGTAAGGACATTAGAATACAAAAAATGAAATATATATATATGTACAAACAAGAGAAAAAAAAAAACAATGAAATCAATAAATGCCACGCTGAAAATATTTTACTGAGTGTTGAGCTTAGAAACCGTTCACCTCACCTTTTTGAGGTGAACGGTTGTGTTTGAAATTTGTCGGCCCACAGTAGAGTATTTTATGTTGTAATGAATATTTTTAGTACGTAATGCACTATCAAAATCAAAAACGCTAACGAAACAATGTAAGAGGTTTTGACTAATTAAAATAAAATTAATATTATTTCATTTATTTATCCATTTATAGTCCAGAAAAAAGTGTAAGGGCATTAGAACACAAAAAATGAAAGAGAAACTAACAAACAAGAGAAAGAATCAAAAAACAATGAAATCAATAAATGCCATGCTGAAAAGATTTTACCGAGTGTTGAGCTTGGAAACCGTTCACCTCACATTTTTGAGGTGAACGTTTGGGTTTGAATTTTGTCGGCACACAGCAGAGTACTTCAAGTTGTAAAGAATATTTTCAGTACGTAATGTACTATCAAAATTTAAAAAAGCTAACGAAACAATATAAAAAGTTTTCACTATTTAAAATAAAATTTTAAAACAGCAACCCCTTGTTGTATCGCGCTTGTCAGGGGACAACAAAAAAGCGCGATATATCCGAAAACGCGATGTAACCGAAGTCATAAAAAGTAACAATTCAATTGATGTACAAATTAATAACACGTGTGCACCTACAGAAGGACTATTTTATTTTTATAGTAGGGTGACTTTCTTAATAGAACAAAAAAAAATTTGCTTACCAATTATTCTTTTAAAAAATATATTATTTAAACTATTTCGATTGTTTCGGAGTACGAATCGAAAGTTGTGGTTTAAACTGCAACTTTAAATAAAATAAACATAACAGTTTAAAGCAGTAAGCAACCGCCCCTGTTCGTTCATTAAAATCAAGTGGAAAAAAAATTCGACAAATATAACATTTCTTCTTCTATGATGTCAAATGTAAAGCCACTTTTTTTTTACATAAATTTTTGGGAGAGAAAAAGAAAGCGCCATACATTCGAATGACTGATATTACGAGGCGCGATGTAATGGGAAGTTATTGTACCTTTCTATTTATTTAATCATTTATTTTTAGATCAGAAAAGAGTGTAAGGTCATTAGAATACAAGAAATGAAAAAGAAATGAGAAGAAACAAACGAACGAGAGAGAATAAAAGAAAACAATAAAATTAATAAATGTCATGCGGAAAATATTTTATTGAGTGTTGAGCTCAGACAATGATAAGAGTATTGAAGCAGAAAAAAAGAAAGGTTTGTCCCAAGCAATATAGTCAACTATCCTATTGAGTCTTTGAAATTCGTTTCTTTTTAGAAAATAATTATTTCATTTTTTAAACTAAGTGGGTGACAAAATGCCCTTCAGCACATTATTTGTAAAACACACTTAATTGCTTTAAATGAGATGTTTTTCATTACTTTAAACGATAGTTTTCATTACTTTAAAGTAAATGTTTTTAATTACTTTTAGTAAAATGTTTTTCTCCCTTCATAACAGAAAAAGTGTACGGCAAAAATTTGGAACCAGATATGTATCAAGATTAGTTTAGAAATTTGAGTGCATTACTTCGAATAAACAGTTTTGGTCTTAGTTCGGAAGTATTATTATTATTTTCTCGTCTGAATGATCAATAAAATATCTTCAACATGACATAAAAAATTAAGAGATAATACGAAAGTATCAGCCAAAAGTTGTCTCCAACTTTAAAAGCTTACATTTTTTAATACAATTTCAACCTTATACGCAAAATCATCGTAATCAGAGCGTATTATGGTAAAATTTCTTAACTCATAATAATATTGAAAAAATACTCGACGCTACTGAATTCCCTATTCTCAGAAGTAAAGAGAATATTATCTGAGCCATTGTTTTAGAATATTTAATCGAAGGAGTATAACAACCGTTATTACTTGGATATACATTTAAGCAAAACAAATAGTTTCTTGTTTTAGTAAACTCATACAAAATTAAAAGTAGATCAAAGGTGCCTGTACTAAAACTGGTGACGATCAACAGGCGATAAATGTTTTGTTGCAGACAATTTTGTTTCAATGGAACAGGTACATTTGGAGTTATAATAGAAGTTTTCAGTAAGGAATTTGCTTACTGCCTTCATTACGCTGATATTCAGATGCGTAAAATGGGATTTAATACCACAGGGAGTTCATTTACATTGAAACAAAGTTTACATTTCAATTTATCTATGATCGGATTTATTTTGTTTTATCCTAAGAAATTTTTCCATGTAAAACTAAGTCACAAACTTCTAGATCTAATACAAATATTTATTCTTTGACGTAAGTATAACACGATCTGAACAGATTGTTAGAAATTATAAAGCATAAGTAAAAATAGTACTTAAACAAACATAAGCCCTAATCATAGAATTTGAAGGTGAGCTAAAAACTCAATTTTCAATGATGAGTACGTTATTTAATTTTGTAAGGTATTTAGGAACACTAAGCTATTGACTGTAAAACATTCCACTATAGCGTCAGAAAATGTTACATAGAGAGTTCACAACCATAGAGAAAAAAGTTCAATTTTATGCATAAAATATGATAAGAAGGATAAAAGCAGAAGAGAAAAAGTCTTGTGAATTTCAAAATTGTGAATCGACAGAGGTATTAGTAGTACAAAAACCGTAAAAGCTCACGTATGTATCCATTTTAAAGATAAAATTTGATGCAATTTGCCATGTTACGCAACTAAACTGCTTTAATTTTTCAAAAAAAAAAAAAACTAAAGTTTATTATACAATTGTGAGTTTTACTTTCAAATATATTTTTATAACGAAAAATGTATGTTCCGTTTCAAACAGAGAGTAGAAATCATAAAGAAAAAAAAATGCGCGTGTGGGTTTCACTTACTTTTTTATTATTCGTATTATAATTATTTATTTATTTATTTATTTTTTACATTTGCAGAACATCAAAAAGTATAAATACTGCTGCAAAATTTAATGACCACTACTTCAACAAAAAAATACTTCTATTGTATAAAAAATTCACCTTCGAACTACCTCTTGACCCAAAATAACCCTAACCATGCTTATTCGATAATGCGCAGCGATTTAACATTGCAAACAAACTATAATGTGATTATTTTAAGAAATTGGAAATTACAAGGGTCCACCAAATAAGCTGAACGTTTTTTACATCGACTTCTGGAAAAAATAGGAAAATATGCGTCGCAAATTCTTAAAGCTCCTCAAAATCTTGTTTAACTCAGTTAAGCATGAAAGGTAACTTGCTGTTCTGATTATCTCTCCTTTGTACTTGTTCATGATTGTTTACGACTCAAATTGTTACATTTTTTCTTTTTAGTTCTACAAATTAGCAATCCCTCACTGGTAAATCTAAACACGAAATCTAATTGGGAAAAAAGAGTTCGTAAAGAAACTTAGCGATGTGAGAGTTTATTTAGTATAATGAAAAAAATGTGGTAGCTAAATAATGTAGGTTATGAAGTAGTAACGAGAAATGAAGTTCATAATTATGCGCAACAAGATCGTGCAATGGATAGTATCCTCCAACAGCTCAGCATGTTCCGCTGACAGTGATGACATGTTTCTATTTTGATTTTGCATCAATTTAAACACATTTTCAAAATCCTTTGCATCTGTTAGCAAATCTTTATTTTTTGTTGAAAAGGTTTTTTTGTGCATTGGATTCTAATCTCTGATTGCAAACGTCCAAGTCTCATTCATTATCAGCTCCGATTTGGAAAATTTAAAATGCTCGAGTGATCATTATTTCATTTCAAGGACAAAGCTACCAAAAAGAATATTCATAACCAAGCTAAAGACGGAACTCAAAGAAAGGCAAATGTTTCTTACCTTGGCTGTGCCTACTGCTGAGATAGTCCTCCTTGCAGATGAACCTGTTCTCGTCGAGAACGTAGAGTTCTTCGCCGGTGGACAACTGCTTTCGACACACAAGACATGTAAAACATTTGAGATGAAACACTTTATTCCGCGCCCTGCGGACAAGGTCTGTTGGTGAAATTCCTTGAGCGCAACCCGAACACTTCGTGCCGAAGCGCCTGCAAGGGAAAAAAATGGAAGAAATCAGTTGCGGAGAAGCAAATTCAATTGCTGCACAGTAAAACTAAACCACGTCTTCATGCCCTTGAATTTTACTTCAGCTCAAAATGTAAGCACAAATACAAAAATGGTTAAAAATTGAAAAGAGTTTATTGAAATGTAGCTAAATTTTTACAGATTTTTGAAAAAAAAAATGAATAAATAAAAAAAAAAAAACAAAGGGAAAAAGAAAAAGTAAGAAAAGGAAAAAACAATGTCATGGATAAAAATATAAAAAAAGTAAACAAGAGAGCGAAACAAAGACTCCAAGAAAACGAATAAAAACGGAAAAAGCAGGAGAAAAAAACAACAATGTTTTCAAATGAGCAGTTTAACAAAAATGATGTTCCTAAATCTAGCTTAAAGTGTATAATCGCAAATATTTATCAATAGCGTGTGTAGCCACCTGAACTTAAATGCAGACTCATTGTAAAAAAATTTGTAACCAGGCCCGTCATTTAGGGGGGCAGGGGGGGGGTCAACTGCCCCCCCTGATTTTGGGAAATCAATGTATTGGCACATAAGTGGGCGTGATTTTTGCCAGTTTTTGGTGAATTTTACATTGTGTATGTACCCTTTGCCCCCACCCCCTGGAAAATTTCGAAATGACGTCTCTGTTTGTAACCAAGAATGGAAGGAATAGAACCTAAACAAATATAACATGTGACTCAATAGAAGCTTCTGAAATGTGTTTTTTATACATTATCTATCAATAGCATTTTAAACACAGTCACCTAAATATTTTACCGTAGAATAGCTTTTATATTTCACTGCAAGAAAGTTGTATGAATTTGCTGATGCACCCTTTTTTCTTTTCTAGGTACTTACTTTGCACTTTGTTTTAGTTTCTATTTTAATTATTTCTTTCTTTTCATTTACTTTTTGAGACAGAGTGTAGAATCTTGTTTTGCATGAAAGAATTGTTCAACAATTTATAAGGAAAACGGAGCTACATTGTCCTTTTACAATAAATTTTACTGATGATTTTATATTAATGTATTAATGCTATTTTGTACCCTTGAGGCACCGAAGCTGGCGGCTGTGGTCCTTCGGACCTTCGACCATGTCTACCGCACAATCCATAGACACGACATCATCATCAATGTTATTTTTCCAAAGCAATTAACAATATAGTACAGCAGATATGTGACCGAATTGTGCCTTTAATGATAGAAACATGAAACTTGGCACACGTATACTACACATCAAATGATTTAATTTTGGATACGCGGCCATCTGAGATTTCATCTATTGGAGTAATGGCAGCCGTCAAACTGCTAAATTTTCGTACTTTTTTCGAAATTTCCCCATTTTGACCATGAAAGAGCACGTTTTTCACAAACACCATACATTACATATTTAAACTACATTAAATTTGCTACAAGTTGATACCAAAATGGACTTGTTAGCTGTAATAGTTTTTGAGATACAGCTTCTCAAAGTTTCACAAATTCTGCAAATTTAAGCATTTTTAGTTGATTTCCTTGTTTTATCATATATGCAAATGTCTTTATATTTTCAATAACCTGCATTGTATAAGCAGTGAAGTAAACATTTATTGAATTTAACATTTTGAAGAGGGTCGGAGAAAGGGTTTTGAGTGAGGGGGGAGGCTCCGGTTCACAACCAGAGAACTGATATCCAAAAGAGAGAGAGGATATTTCATTTCACACCTCCAGGGTCCCACGTACCTACCACAACTTCGTGGTTTAACCGGGATAGGGCCCTGAAGAGCGCTCTGTTCTTAATTTTGAACCAGAACCTAGGGTCGAGCAAACCCTAGGCCCAGCACCCCCAGAGGTATCGTTTCACTTGGAGGACTTTGTGACCACGACATTTTTAACGCCTCCCAGCCACCATTAATCAAGACGGTGGATCTTTGATCGGCTGGGATCGAACCCGGGTCCCTCCGGACACGAGTCCGATGCCTTACCGATCGGACCACCACGGCCCAGAGAGAGGATATTGAAATCCAAAGCTTCATCTGAATAAATTTAAAGTTCCTTCAAACCTTTTTAAATCATGTTAAATGACAACTATTAAAACTATACAGAGTTATTGTTGTTTCATGCATAAAGAATGTGCTCCTCGTAATTATAAACTCATGTTTGTGAAAATTGGAACACCATGAAGGACGAATGCGAATGGGCTGAAATTTTCAGCAAATGCAAAGTAGGGTATGATATGCAAATTATTAGAATTTTAGACGCATAGCGCATATGTACGCTGAGCAGCGCCCTTTGAACGCCAGATTTATCCGAATAAATAGACGGCTTCAGCAAGGTGTGTATGGTTATAGGTGGTTATCTGCTTGTGATAACGGTTAGATGAGAAGTTGCTTATGCCTCTTCGACGAAAAAGAGCGAGGTTTCAACAACTTACGGAGTTTAAACAGGGGAGGATCATCTTCCTTGGTGAAGCTAGATTGTCTTATCTTGAAGTAGCCGCTCGTGTGCAGCGTAACAGCAGCACAGTGATGCGTGTTTGGAAGCAGTGGACGGACGAGTGTTGGACAGCTCGGAAATCCGGGAGTGGACACTGAAAAGCGACGTCAGTGCGCGGTGATAGACACCTGATCCGCATGGTACTGACGGACCGTACATCTTCTTCCAGACAACTGGCAGCACAGTGTTCAACAGCTACACGTGTTTCATTGTGTGCTTCATCAATTCGTAGACGTCTGATGCAGCGTAAATTGCGCACAAGGACTCCTTTATAATACAGGATCCCGCTCACGTTAAACTATCGCCACCTGCGGCTACAATGGGCTGATCAGCATAAGGACTGGCGTGCTGATTGGCAGTATGTTGTGTTTTCTGACGAATCCCGCTTTAATTTGTGGCACCATGATAGCCGCATTCGCGTCCGAAGCTATGCCGGTGAACGCCACCTTCCAGAGTGCATTATCGAACGTCACAGTGGACGAACACCTGGAGTCATGGTCTGGGGTGCCAGATCATATCACGGACGAATTGCTACGAATTGTGGGTATCCTGAACAGCAACCGGGACATCAGTGAAGTTCTACAGCCCCAAACTTCCTTCAAGGCTTGCCTGGCGCTGTATTTCAGCAGGATAATGCCCGCCCTCATGTCGCTAGGACAGTTCAATCCTTCCTTGCATCGCAGCAAGTACAGCTTCTTCCCTGCCCAGCGTATTCCCCAGATATGTCGCCGATTGAACATGTGTGGGATTTCGTTGGTCGGCGTCTCGTTCGTGATCCTCGTCTTGTTGCTTCTACAGACGAACTTTGGGTACGCATACAAACAGTATGGAATGCTATTGATCAGGCAGACATTAAAAATTAGTTTGACTCCATGCCACGTCGCGTAGCAGCACTTATTGCAGCGCGTGCTGGCTACACAAAATACTAATTTCAATATTTTTTAATTATTTGTTGGCTTTCTAAGTTTAATCATTTTTTGTACCACTATCACTCAGCTGTGTATTAAATTTCATTCAATTATGACGATTCCTTCATGGTGTTGTAATTTTCACAAACATGAGTTTATATTTATTATCTTTATCTAAATTTGTAAGCGTCTACTATTGAAGACAAAATTCCATCAATTTTGGTCACATATCTGTTGCGCATTTTGGACGATTAAAAAAGAACTATAAAGCGCCCCCTAGCGGTAAAAGTTAAAATCCACTTAAAACACACAATGCAATAGAACTTTATTAGAAAAGGATATTAAATTCCATGATTTTTTTCGTAACGTACGCTATTAACCTTGTGAATATCGAAACAAAGAAGCACATAAAATATATTCAGAGGCCACCATTTCGAACGTCCGCCATTACTGAAATATTCGAAATCTCAGATGGCCGCGTATCCAAAATGACTCGTAATTATACGTAGTATATGCACACCAAGTTATATGCTTCTATCATTAAAGGCACAATTCCCCTTTTTTTTGTCATATATCTGCTACACTAATAAAGGTATTATTCAGAATAAAAAAAACTAGCAGGTAGATTCCGTGTAGTAGGGCCACGCTCAAAGTCAAACGCCATAAACTAGTCTGAATACATTCGACTTGTGAAATCTGCAAACATTTAAATATATCACAAACACTTCGGTAAGAAGGATAAAGCTATGTAAAAAATGCTTGTGTAAAATTCGTAAAATATACGGCAAGTAAATTTCTGATGGGCTTATTGGTAAATATATACATAACTTTTACATTATATTGAATAAATATTTCATCGTAAAATTCGATTGTATTATTGATTAATACTTTCTGGACTAAAAGACAGAATTACATAACGGTATGGGAGCAAGAAAGATGATAGAACAAAAGTTTTAAAAAATCACAAAATATCCTCTATGATAAATCATTCATGATATTTTCTCCATCAAAACCACGCTTAAATACATATCGTTTACTTTTCACTTTTTATTTTAGCATTAAATATAAATAAAAACTTATTATTGATCTACGTTTGATATGATTAATTTAGTATTAAGAAACCTTCTACCGGATCAACATTAATAAAAAGTGAACGGTTGTTTTATAATTATTAGAATTGAAATGGAATCGGTAATGAAACCATTTCGTACAGTTCGAGCGAAAGAAAAAGGTAAAAATATATTTACCTGTTTGAACGAAAATATTAGTTAAGGGTTTGGGCCATTCCACGAGAACGCCACCTTTTTGTCCCGTACGTGACGCTCATATATTTAATTAGAAAGAAGTAATTTCTTAAGGTAATGCACAAAGTTTTTTGGCTGAGAAATCCCCTATCAGTTTGTGATTTCTTTACCTACAAAATTTCTTTCATTACCTTTTTAAAGCACTTTTTTAATGAAATACATGAGCGTGACGTGCGGGACAAGATGGTGGTTTTTTCGTGGAATGGTCCATTTACATGAAGTAAAAAATTAAAAACAAAGAGAAGAAAAAGCTCATCAGGGTGGTCTTGGTATCCCCATGGATTTCGGAAAGTCGGCGCCTCTGGGTCACAAACTATCACACTAAATGTATTTCCCCGAAATTACCCGATTTCATAAAAATTACGCAACAACCAAGTCAGTTGTTCTACCCATAACAACTCAAACGTAACGCCAAAAATATTCCAGAAAACGCCTAAATTATTACGGACGACCCTCGTTACGGTTACAGTTACCCTCAGCATATCTCAAAATAAGGAAAGATCGTCTGCTGTTTTTGAGGCATATCTCGAAAATGAAAGGAAATGTAAATGAACGCGCGTGACTGCTTAATAGCCGGAGCTGAACCCCTTAGTGGTGATCCGTGGGTGTTGTCAGTGACGGGTAAGAGCCGTTGATATGACCCATAACCCGGCGTAGATGTCGCGCCCACATTGTGGCTCATGAATATGCTCCGCGGGAGTACCGTTTGGAGGGATGGGGAAGCGATTTCCTATTGCATATCAATTATTTGGGGTATCATGGTGATAGTAAGAAATTCATAAAAAAATCCATTACTAAAGGAGGTTTTTTTTTTTTTTTGAATTACTATTAAAGCTTTTACTTCCGTTCAGGTTTGAAAATTCCACAGAAATGTAGAAATTGCTCTTCCTGGATGCCTATAAACAATCTTGAAAGTTTTGCAACTTCAGGTATTATTTCTAAAAAACTGTATCTTCTAAACTTCGAAACAATTTATCCATATTTTATAGAAATCACTTTTTTTAAACATGAAGCATATAAATAAATAAAAATAAAAATAAATTTAATTAAATGAAGTAAAATAAAAGAAATCATTCTATCGCATACTATTTCTGTTATTATTTAGGTTGTCGTGGTGATAGTAAGACATTAATAAAAAAAAAACCCATCATGATACAAAATTTCTTTTCTTTCTATTTTCAACTTAATAAAAAAGGTTTCATTTCCTTTCCACTTTATGAAAATAAATCAGAAATATAAAAATGGCTTTTCTCAAAAACCTCTAATCCTTTTTTGAGCATTTTTAAACTTCAGGTATGTTTAACATACTGTATCTTCTCTGCTAAGCTTTGAACACAATTTATCCACACATATTTTCAAGAAATCTGATTTTCTGCATTTTAGAACACACTGCGAAAAATACGATGTTGTTTTTACAGTATAATATAGGCAGCAGAAGTTCTAGCTTAAAACTGTAAAAGCACAGTAATAAACTGTGAAACTAGCAATGTTACAGTTTATTACGGTACTCTAGCAATTTTGCTATCTACTGCTGTAAAATTACTGCAAAACAAACTGTATTATGCTGTAAAAACAACATCTACTTTTTGCAGCGCAGAAGAGGGTCTAACTAGACTCCGAGTACATGGATTGCAGTAATCCTTCAGAATACTGCCCGTGTTCAAATTTCTACAAGGCAAAAACAAATGTAAGAAGGATATTTCATTTATTCCAGGAAAAGTAAAAACAAATTAAGATTTATGCTCTCTGTCTTTGTGCGAGAAAAAGCAATACCCAAGTCTTAACTGCAAACAGAAAACTTTTCAAGCTCCAGCTCGAGCATATGAATAAAATTCAGATTATCGTATTTCACCACTACCTCTCTTTTTTTACGAGGAGTATAAAATTCAGAGCCTAAAGGGGAAGGCTTAGCTCCCTAAGCAAAAAACTAAGCAACAGACACGCATAAAACTAAGTTAGACATCATTACGCAGCAAGCAAGCCACGCTCCATAAAGCAAAGACGTAGCTATATGACAGGCATAAACTTTGGGACAAGCTTCAAGAAATAAAATAGGAAGAAAAAATCATAAATAAAAATGAGGGACTTGCTGCTTTAGAAGAATGCTAAACATATCTACGCATACAAGCATATATCCATTCGGGTACATATTCGTAGGTGTGAGAGGGGAAAAAATGGTGCAATATTAAAAATCAGTTTTTCTGAGGATTGTTCCTTCCCTCCTTCATCTTAAAAAGAGCACCTCCCACTTTCACTTTCCCTGTTGCTATGACAACGGGCATCCACCCCTTTAAACTCCCCCTAGCTGATTAGAGTACGTAACACTAGATGGCACCAAAACAAAAAGATTCCTCTACAAGAGTGCGTGAAATCTTTTTTATTTATGATTAATTTTTTATTTCTTCTCGCAGATTCTACTTCTTCGAGCTCTTCTTGACTTCTTTCTCTTTTTTTTTTTAATATGTTTCTCCAAGATTTCGCAAGCTTTCGTGTTCAAAGTTTGTTTCGCTTCCTCGTGCTTATTTTCTGGAATTTATTAAACAGCTTAAAATTCGCTCACATACTGTTTGACTGGAGACAAGAAAATCAATTTAAATTTGAAGTTTACTTTTTTAACATTTTGTGAAGATATAGTTTATGAAGGAGGAGTAAAAACTAAACAAATTTTTTTCGCAGGACACTTTCCATATTTCAACAGTTTTGACTGAAGCGATTGTTTACTGTGACGAAAGCATACTACACTAGGTGGCCAAAAGTATCCGGACACTTTCAAAAATTCACATTTTTACATATAGCTCGAGAAATAAGTGATCAATTGTTCTTTAACTTTAGTCATACAAAATATAGGCTTCACCGAACATTTCCAAGTTGAAATTAAATTACCCTTGCATTTGGGGGACGACAAGAAGGGGGTTGAAAGAAAAACCGCTTTTTGACCATAACTCTTCGAAAATAGCTCGGAATAAGCTATCAATTTCAGTAATTAATTAGCATACTATGTATAATTACTGTACAAATTTTTATGAACGTACCACTCTTACTTCTGAAGATATGAAACATTTTTGAAAAAATGGCAATTTTATTTGAAGGGTTTTTGCTCATAACACGCAGAGTTTTTGATCAAACCTTATCACAACTTCAGGAAAGATGACAAAATACAAGAGAAAGAACATACTAAAACGGTAAATAAAAATATTAAAAATTCGATGAGATATGAACGTTAAAAGGAAATAATTTTTCACGGCGCATGCGCGAACGACAGAAATTTATAACTACAAAAATATTGTAGCCTGATTTATACTGCATCTTATAAAAAAAGTTCCAGTTGAATATCATGAAAAATGAAAAAGATATCAGCGATCTAGTGAGCTGTATTTCATTCATTCGCAGACAATACATAAATAGTGAGGGTCTGTCCACAAAGAGCTATTTTTAAATTAAAGGTTATTGCGTCGTCGTTCAAAACCAACGTTTCAGAGGGTGTCCGGATACTTTTGGAAACCTACGTATAAGGTCTTTTTGGCCGAACAGACGAAATGTGACGACAATGCCGAATATAAATTTTCAAACTGTATACAATTTAACATTGAAAAAAAAAAGATCGATTGTCACCACACTATTTGTGGACAACCCCTCACTATTTATGTATTGTCTGCGAATGAATGAAATACAGCTCACTAGATCGCTGATATCTTTTTCATTTTTCATGATATTCAACTGGAACTTTTTCTATAAGATGCAGTATAAATCAGGCTACAATATTTTTGTAGTTATAAATTTCTGTCGTTCGCGCATGCGCCGTGAAAAATTATTTCCTTTTAACGTTCATATCTCATCGAATTTTTAATATTTTTATTTACCGTTTTAGTATGTTCTTTCTCTTGTATTTTGTCATCTTTCCTGAAGTTGTGATAAGGTTTGATCAAAAACTCTGCGTGTTATGAGCAAAAACCCTTCAAATAAAATTGCCGTTTTTTCAAAAATGTTTCATATCTTCAGAAGTAAGAGTGGTACGTTCATAAAAATTTGTACAGTAATTATACATAGTATGCTAATTAATTACTGAAATTGATAGCTTATTCCGAGTTATTTTCGAAGAGTTATGGTCAAAAAGCGGTTTTTCTTTCAACCCCCTTCTTGTCGTCCCCCAAATGCAAGGGTAATTTAATTTCAACTTGGAAATGTTCGGTGAAGTCTATATTTTATATGACTAAAATTAAAGAACAATTGATCACTTATTTTTCGAGCTATATGTAAAAATGTGAATTTTTGAAAGTGTCCGGATACTTTTGGCCACCTAGTGTACATTATATGATGTGATGAAATGGTTCAAACATTGAAAACTAAAAAAAGGGGGAAAAATCACAATGCAGTTGAAATATATGATAGCAGTAAGACCAGTTTTTACTATTTTGGTCTACTGTTCTCGTTTCATCATAAGAGTCGAAATTTCATCTAAGGCATTTATTGTTAAAATAGTTTGAAGAACTAAAAATATTTGTGTACATTAACATTTTATTACTCAAATGTACAGAGTGAAATCTTCGTCTTTTCATGCTGATGCCTTGTTATCACAGGTATTCAATCGCAGTAAAAACTTTTATTTCATTTTTCTTATTGCAAAAATGCAGGAATAATTTTTAAATAATTCATACTGATTTTCTACTCGTAAGCACGAACCGATGCAAATACTCTTAATTATTTGCTCAGGCGGAATCTACCCTCTTAGTTGGGGGAGGGGGAGGTGCGACGAGAGAACTTGTTAGCCTTGCCAGAAATTAGAGACTCGGCTCTTATCATATCCTAGCTGTAAACGTTTTCAGCGTTTTATGAGGGGGGGGGGGGCGGTGACCGAACTGGCAAGAGGCCCACCTTGACACTCGGCAGCCTTGAATTCTAACCGACGAACATTTATTTAAACTATAGTAATAGAATTGGCGATGTAACTTAAAACAAAAGTTCTAGAAGACATCCCCCTACACCGGTCCACTGCTGTTAATATTTATTTTTAACAAATTCTGCAGACGTATCGTACCTTAACATCTCACACACACGGAATAAAACAAGCACCTGATCCTGTTACAGAGAGTCACGTGAGCGGTGCAACATGAAATCAAAACGCCTCGCCTGCCAGAAGGAAGAAGACACCCCGCTGTGAGAGCGAATATTTTCCTCACATTAATAAAACTTCGCCAGAGACGTCCCGCACCACAATGCCCGTCACTTTTCTCTGCCCATAAAAATACATGCACGATGACTGGTGATTATTCATCGCAACTATGTATACATATTGCTGCGTTTTCTTTTCGCCAGACCGTTTCTCGTTGTTTTCATTTGTTTTCTGCTACCCTGCACGCGACCCTCTCTGCTCACGTCACTTTCTGCTGGACGTGCCCGCACGTCAAGTCGTGGGTAACACGACCGCATACGACACTGCCCGGGATCACGCGACACACGTCCTCACGACATCCGCAATAAAACACCAGGGCGCGCTAACGACCTGATGCCACCAGATGCGAAAAGTAAGCCACGCGAGCCTTAACGGATGGGAGCACCCGTTCGTTAGGGATCGTGAGAAGCCTTAATTTTGGCCTTCATTTTTAATGGCTGAGAAGGGGAGATGATGTTTGGGCTGATTGAAGCATTATCAGTTTCAAGTCATCCGATCTTGAGGTGGGACCTTTTAGTTCGCTCTGGCACGAACGGAATTTAAAGCCCGTTATGGGCATTTCGGAAGAATATGAACAATTGTTACTCACTAAAGTTTAAGTTTCTTCATCACGATTGTTTGCAGCGTTAGTAGAGCTATTTCATTCAATTTTTTGAAAATATTTTATACTTCACCACAAACAGAAAACATTATTTCATCAGAATTGCTTTTCTCGATCTTTCTTTCACCTTTTCAGTTTGATATTCGAAAATAAGACAGTTTATTCTTTTATAATGATTTTTTCAACGTTTGCAAACAATTTTATACATTTATCTATGTTAGCAAAACTACATGAAGAATTTGTTTCTTTAATATTAAACAAAAACTAACTCTACGTGCGAAACTTAGTTGAGGTAAAGCATTTCTTTTTTTAAATTGTTTTTACTACGCGCAAAGTATTTCCGGTGAAAAAAAAACAATTCCTAAAATGATATCAGTTGATGCTTTATAAATTAAAAGTTGTCTTAAATATTTCGTGTCATTAACAGTTAAAATTTAAGAAATTAATGGTTGATTTGAGATAAATAGAAAGAAGATAGATACCTTTTTAGTACATGAAACTGACCATTATTACTATTATTTTAAGTGTCTATTTCATTTTATATCATTTTTGCTTCGACGTCGCATTCTCATAAACTTATTTATTATAACTTTAATGCTTCATTGATTTGATTGTTTATTTATGCAACGATTTATCATCTCAAATGATCAATTTTCCATCTTATTCCAATGCTATACATATTTATAAATTCGTATTTTCATACCAGTTAAAATAAATTGATATGGGCATTAGTATTACCTAGTGCGCCTAGTAAGAACATACATAATTTAATAAATAAAAGATGATTGTGGTTGAAATCTGCAAATCGACTTTTTTCACGATCATAAAACTTTTGAACTGCTTTCAAAATAAAGAAATAAAACTAAATTAAAAGTTTGCCTCACCAGTACTTCTAGCTCTCGCAAAACATTGACTTAAATATTCACGAAACATTCACTTATGGAGAGGGATTAATGCTTTCGTGAAATTATTCTCAGAGGAAATACATCAGTAAGGATATTCTTTCTAGCTACCAAGTAAAAAGTCTGGAAAATTCATTCACGATTCTTAGTTAATAACAATTAAATTTGTTCAATTTGAGTTATGCAAAACATTTCTCCTCGAACTACCAGAAAAAGCAATCTATCTCCATCAAATTTCTGCGTCATAGCAGACTGTAAATGCAAAAAAAAAAAAAAAACACTTTGCTGGCAGGGAATTAATTCTGGGCTTTCTCTATAACATGTCTGCTCTATTAAAGCTCTCGACGCAGAAACTTTAACTGAAATTATAGCACCGAGTTTCTACGAAAATCGAGTAAATAACTTTTTTCATTGACATCTGCTTGCAATTAACACGAAAGGCACACAATCAGAACTTGTAGAAAGACTGCATACATACAAAACGTGAACCTTCTACGACTACACGTTTTTATCTGATAGATAGATGCATACTTACACACGGATACACAAGTATAGACTCTACAAAAAAAACTTCTCAAAATGAACTCAGGGATGTCAAAATTAATTTTCGGATGTCCGTACCATCGTATTTGCATAAATACCTGCATATAGACAAATCACGGGAAAAACCATTCAAAATTGATTAAGAGATGGTTTAGGCTTAAAATTTTCGAATGCAGTACTTCTATTCTTTCGTAAAAGAAAACAAAAATGTAAAAATACAATATTTTTGAAAATATCACGATGAACACATTAAACTACTAGGTTCTCTTTATTCTTTTAAAACTCCCAGTTTAGGCCATTTCTATTTATACGACTAACAATGTTTCTCCGATGCATGCTACTAACACTATAAGAAAAAAAAAATTCAAACCTTCAATTCAAATAGGAACTAACTGCAAATCCGATTTTTTGATGATCGACTGATTGGATGTTTGTGAATTACAAGAGTATCCAAAGCATTTTGGATTGAAAAAATAAAAAAAAACCTTGCAAATAATTGCTCCCAGTTATTCGTTAATTTGGGAGAAAGAATAATTCTACTAAACTCATACCCACATTCACAATTTATCTACACTATAAAAAAAATGAACTGTTTTTTAACAGTATAACTCTGGCAGCAGAGATTCCAATTTAAAGTTGTAAAATGTACAGTAATAAACTGTAAAACTAGCAATTTAACAGTGTCTTACTGTAAAGTTAGAAATTTTACAGTTTATTGCCGTAAAACTAAGCTATATCATACTGCAGAAACAACAGTATAATACTGGCAGCAGAGGTTCCAGTGTAAAACTGCAAAATGCACGGTCGTAAACTAAAATTAGCAACTTTAGAGTTTATTACTGTAAAATTAGCTGTATTATACTGTGAAAACAACGTTCATTTTTTACAGTGTACTTCATTTATTATAATTCAATAGCTATACATTCTTGCTTCAAGTGTTAACTGATTAAAATTGATGTTCTAAAATGTAAGAACAAGTTTTTCCTTAAAAACTGCAACATAATTTATTAAAAAGAAATAGCTTATAGAAAAGATTAGTTTCAGTTTTTAAATGCTTTAGTAAACAAACCTGAAGAATAAACTAAACGAGGAGAGAGGGGAAAAAAGACGAGAGAAATGCTCAGTGATGAGGACTTCCGCCAAGATTATCGCACTTGCTACGACAAACAAGGCAGACAAATGCCTCCAACGAAGCATTTACCAACACCTGCGAAGGTGTCACCGGAAACTTTTCAGGAATGGGAAAAGAACACCCCTTTCCCATTTCATACACCGCTTGCGTTTTAACAACCCCAGCTTTCCGGAGGATTAGTTGGCCTTGTGCCACCAGTCGCCGGATTAAGTACTGCCTGAGTAAAAGACTCTTCTGAATGGACTAAAATGGCTTTGTCGCAAAGATCTCACGTTTGGAGTCGAGTTCACTTGGAAATTGTCAAGAAACGGAGGGCAATTCTCGGAGATTTTGGTCTTCCGCGTGAGTGCAGGCGTGTTATTCTCAAAAGGTGTTATTATGCTTGCATCTGTTTGGGGATGGAAGACTTGACCCTTTAAAGAGCTTTTGACTGCCAACCTGGGTGTTCTGGGCAGCTCAAAGGATCGGAGGAGTTTGGGGATCTAAAGACTGGGTCACATAAAGGAATGCTGCTATTGTTTTCCCTGAATGGACTTCAAGAGTTCTCTGGATCAGGACCTTATCTGATTGTGCGCGTCCTCTGCTTTTGACAAGCGACTAAGCAGGTTTGACTCTTGTAGGCTTTGGCGCGCAGGAGAGCTATTTATTAAAAATAATTTCCGACATCATGTTACGGGATTTGTAACAGACTAAAGGGAATATTCCTGTTGATTTTAGAATACATAGTTGTTTCACGAATTATACTGTATTAAATTATATTAAACATGGATGGTGGCGAAGTATAAAAATGTTATGTTTATTTTATTTAAATCTTGGAAACGACTGATGAACTTAGTTACAACAGTAGTGTAATTCGGAAATGAGAGTGCTAGTTACGCAAAATTGTGCTAAAATGTAGCCTCAAAGGGGAGGACAAAAATGTAGAGATTACACACATTAAATTCAAAAAAGCACTTAAAAAGGAATTCAATCTTAAATTTTTACAGTTCACATATTATGAATTTGTTTAGATATATTTTTAATGTTGCGTTATAAAAGATTACACACACCATTAATAGATAATATTAAGTATAAAAATAATCTGTAATGAAACCATTATGAACACTGCTCTGGTAATATACAATGAATGACACGCGTTGAACACAAGTTGAGGGAAAATGAAAATAAACATAAGCATTATTTCATAGCTGAAACATTAATTAATTGCTTTAAGATTAATTCATGCTTAAAACTAAACAGGAAGAGTACGAATACAGGTTACGCTACGCTCCATCATGCAAGAAAAGCACAGTTGTCATTGCTATATTACAGACAAAACTGCTTCCACGTTTTGTATAGCTTTAAAAAGGAGTTTATCGTTTTCACCAGCGCTGATTTTGGGCTGGAAATAAGTTTTATTTTATTTATTTATTTTTTTCGAACGACACAATGAAATTAGTAGAATCACAAGCGCAACCACAATTACCTTTCGGTTAGGTTTTCTTGAACAGCTTTTACGTGTGTATAAACTACTGTATTAGGATTGATAGTAATGTTCAAACCAAGGACTCATTGGAGTGTTTTTGCCCCCCAAAGCTTCCTTCGCTGCGCCACTTTCTAGGGAAAAGAAGAAAAAAAACGTCGCTCATTTGTACACATTTTAAAGAAAATCTTCAGGAAGGAAAAATATTTGCTTGGAAATAGTTCAAATCCACTATCCCACAAATTAGCACTGTAGTAAAAGAGTAAGAAGTCTTCACGTAGGAAGAGCACCACCAAGGTGGAGTCGCCTTTCTTCTGAACAAGGTCCTCTCCCCGTAGTCCACTTGTTTTATGTCAATCAGCAGTCGACAGCGAACGATCCTACCAACAAGGGCATCCATAGATTAACCTCCCTCCCACGCTTCGTTGCTTCGAAGATAGACCTTCAATGGATTTTGCAGCAGACCCCCACCGCTGTTTTAAAGCCTGCTTTAGATACCGAACTTTTCATAAAAGAACCCTCTGATCGGGCTTTAAACGGGGGAAAGGCGGGATGAAGGGATTTACGAGGGTATGGGTGGTCCCCGAGGGTGGGGGGATTTAATCGAAAGATAATTCTTTGCTTTGGTGGGAAAGGGGAAGAGAAAGAACTGCTCTTGACTTGTTTCTGATCTTGCATTAGCAGTTCGAATAGCTGTTTTACGTTCAATACAAAAAAAGAGGATTTTTTAAAAATGTATCTTGCACAAGCAATAAATTAAACAAATAAGGAACGTTTGCTTTTTCATGCAAAATAATTCAACGACTTATGAAAGTTGCTGGACAATTTTCACACTAACGTTTTTAGCTTTTATGAACAATGAACTTACCGCAGACACGTAAGTCCTAAATACATCATGTTACTTTGAAACGTTTTACTGCAAGCAGAATTATAATATTGCCAAGCGGCTAAAATAGTTAAGTCACCTAAAGAACTCTCTTTTGATGGTTTTGGACGTTTTAAGGGTTGATGATCTCATCGATCATGTCTAGCTAATGCTAGACAATGGAAAAAATACGAAAAAAAAAACATTAAAAGAAAAACACAAAAAAGCAATTTCTCTATAAAATAAACAGGAAACGAAATTTTGCATCGTCTTAATCGACTGAAAAGTGTAAAAAGAAAGTGCTTCGGATGAGAGGATTCAAAATTCGTCAAAGAAAAAAGAGTTAACACTTCAAGAGGGTGATGTTTTTTATTTAGTCTGTGTCTGAAAATGTGGAGCTTCGAATTTAGTACAAAACGTAAAAAGAACATGAGAATTTAGTTGAAGCAGAGATAATCCTCTAAAAGTCTATAGCTATACTATGTTAACTTCTATTTATTACGTGATAACTACTTAAATTCATGGAAATTTTAAACCAAAAATATGAAGTTTTATTAATTTAGCAAAAATTTTCTGCTTTCTGCATAAAAATTGAGCATGTCCATGGTTTCTGTGGTTGAAAAAGTTTAAAATTATCACATACAATTACAGAGTTTTATTGTAAAAATACTTTTTTTCATTTTGGAATTAAAATTGTCAGGTTTTTCTTCTCCTCTTAGAAGAAAAAAAAAGACTGATCAAATACACTATTTTTTTTTCCTCAATCAAAATGTGGGTTAAATGTTAATGCATTCCAAATGCAGCTAAATGAAAACTCTCGTTTTAGTCAGAGAAATAACTACTCTTCAGACTGTTAACACATCGAACAAACTTTGCATCGATAAGATCTATAAACATGCTCACTGTGTGGCATTTTTGATGTCTTTTCAACCTGTGAGTAGTATTTTAATGAGAATATTTCTTTTACCATCTTATATATGTGTACATTGAACTGAATTAGCTTCTTATACCTTCCAAAGTTTTCCATAAATATTTAATTTCCAAAAGCATAAATTATTCCAAACTCTTCTTATAATAGGAATTTAACACTCATTGGAAATGTTTTCGAGATATGTTTTTGTACTCATACAAAACTAATTTCAAAGACAAAGACACATAAATTAAAAATTTAAGTTCTTTAATAAGAACCTTAATCTTGAATCCGCTTCATCAATTCCATGGAAAAGAAAATGGCAAAAAGTTATTTACTTCCACAAATAGCTTTGAAACAAAGTTTTAATGACAATTTAACTTCTTGCTTGCTGTAGATATTATTTATTCCGTTAGAATACGATCCTTCAAATTAATGCTTGTAAACTTTTTCAGTAAGTTATAATTGAGCTGACAAATAAAAGTCACCTTCTCATGCGATTCCGAAAGATAAAAAAAGATCATAATTGAGTCGGGAGATAATTTGAAAAAAAAAGAGAGAGAAAGAGAGAAAGCGTTTAGGAAAAGCAAGAGGACTGTAATGAAAACTGACAATGCTCGTAAATAAGAGCAAATGTTTGTATAAAACTTTTGCCTAATGCGAAAATCAAATATTCATAAATATCTTAAAGCAGTTTTTCTTATGGGAAAATTCAAAGAATGAGAGAAATCGAAATAGAAAGTTTTCATTTTTAGCAGATATATTTCAGATGTCAACTTAGAAAAAATGTGTACATTTTCTAAGATTACTTTTATTGATTTAAGGCCTAGAGACAAATGTTCAGAAATGCCTTATTAACTGAGTTTTGCAAGGTAAAAAATGTATTTCCTGATAGAAAACCCTCGGAGAGTACCAAAAATAGAATTACATTCTAATACACAAATTTATTTCATTCTTTTACCTCAGGGATGAGCGCATATCGAGCACGAAATGAAAGTTGATGAAAAACAGAAAAAGATTATTCTGTAATATGCTTTGAAAAAAATTTATCAAGGCGTGAGAAAAATTATTTTTAAGTAGCTCTTATATTTCAATATTTTCTAATCATACTAAATGCACCTTGAGAAGATGCATTGAATTTTCGGAAAGAACTAGACAAATGAAAAGTAAATAAATACTTTTGTGCAGAAAAGTAAAATTAAAAATAGCAATGTTTTATTTCACAAAATTTGCAAAACATTCCAAAAGTCCACACACACTCACGAGCGTGCGCACAGACATACATACATACGCTCGCACACACACACCTACAACATGCGCGCACAGACATACACACGAGCAGACACAACTTATACATGTCTTTAATTAATTATTTTTCAAACTATCTTGCTGCTATTGCTACAAGTATGTTTGCTTTTTAATAAAAAGGAGAAAAAGGAGCCCTTTAATCAATAAGTTTTTTTTTTAACGCAATATCGCAATAACACTTCAAAGAACGTACAAATTCTTCTTTTTTGGTGCAAAAATATTCTCGACAAATCTGTTTCACGGTTAGATATAAATTAAATAAAACAAAACGTGTACCGCATCCAAATAAACAATATTTTTCACTTCACAACTGAAGGCTAAAAATCTGACGTTTTGATCCCTGAACGCAACACAAAGTCTAGCTTCTGTCAGGACATATATAATAACTCGAATTCAAGAGCCCCAGCTAAAAGGGAGGGCACTTTTTTTTCTTTTTAAAAAAGCCTTAGCTCTCGGGCTTATCTAACCTGATTTGTATGCGAGGTGTGAAGTTAGGGTTTCTTTTCTAAGTTACGGTTAGAATTTTTAGGTAAAAGTAACACGGATTTATATCTTTTAAAAATATATTAGACAAGTTTTTGGAATGATTAAAACATTTTTCTTCTTTTAATTCTTTGATCATAGTGTGAAAACCTTTACGAATAAGTTCAATTTAAATGAAACCAAAATTAAACTGGAATTAATTTTCGAATTAGTTGTATACTCATATTCGTTAAGTTTTCTATGAGTTTCGAATTTTTAGTTTTAGGATTTCTTTTTCCATTTAATAAAGTTAGTTGAATTTAAATTAAGAAAACTATGTCTTATCTTTTCATTTCGAAAATAATTTGCACATAATACGTAATTCATACAAAGTCTTGCGATTCAATATCGATATCGCTGTTTTCGAAACATCGATGGTTTTACCATTGAACAATGCTTTGCGTTTGATATTTTTTCCGATGTCGAAGTTGTTTATTTACATGAAAGGTGTCTGTCCTTAAGCAAAAAATAAATAATTAAATAAATATATAAAAGTAAAAAAATAATATAAATAGAGAAAAAAAGATAAATAAATGAATGAATAAATAAAAGAGTAAATAAATAAATAATTGAAAAGAAAGATGCGGGTCACTTTTATGAAAATACTGTTAATCATCTCCAACATTTTTAATTTGAATTGACTTTAATAATTACCACTAATTAATCATATTCCTAAAATTAAATATCCATTTACTTGTGCATAATAAAGTTTCACAGCTTTATACATGAGTAATTTATGGAGGATTTAAAACTATTCTGTTTTAAACAGAAAGGGAATATTAGGTGTGTCAATTTCAAATGATTGGGAGTTAAAATGAGATTCAAAATCGCGATGAAATGCAACAACAGCTCAAAATATCACTTTGACTCCTATCTTTCACTCAAAAAAGAGCTATAGAAGTGCAATGTAAAAATAATAATTTTCACCAAATTTCTTTCTTTCTCCTTTTTGATATCCTAACTTTTTGTATGGTTCACTATCTCCACTCTAAAAGTCATTCCAAAAATATTGCAACCAATTTACAAAGACAGAGTAGAGTAAATGCCTCAGATTGTTAGAAATGCAAAAGTATTTCAAAAGCTCACTAATAAAAGCTTCGGCGAATTTCAATAAACATTTTACTGATTTAAGCTGAATAATCTTAAAACATTTTCTATCAGAAAAAAAGTATCTAAATAAGGACGACTTCCCATTCATAAGTTTTTTTTTAAAGTAATGTAGTTTTAGAAATTACTAAAAAAAAAGAAAAAAAGAAAAAAAGAATAAAGACTATGTTCAAGAACTTTTTTGTTATTTGCCTAATTCACCCATTGAGAGAATATTTATGTTCTTTCTCTTTCGGATACATTTTGGTTGCGTGTAATATTTATTTACCATTTTAAACTCAATAGTTTAATGCTTCTCATAGAATTCTAATAAACAAGAATGAGATTTCGTGTTTCCTGTACAATCGTACCACTTAGTTCTTTCGCTGAAATACCATGAAACCTATTGTACAAGAATTATAATCAGAATCTCTTTTGAGCATTACTTAATTACTTCTCCTATTAAAATAACCTTTTGTTTATTGCAAAGGAGAAGAAAAAATTTAATCTGATACATGAATTTCTCAAACAATAATTTTTTTCTGTATTCTTTTCAAGTGTACACAATTAAAAACTGACTTTAAAACTACTAGGAAAACAGTCCAAAGAGTCAACTCTATACTATTTATTTTTTACTAGCTTTTCAAGTACAACAATATACGTATGTTTCCCACTTTTGTTTTGTTAAAATCAGGGAACACAATTATTTCCACACTGTAAAAAAAAACTGTAAATTTTGAAGAAATTATCCATATTTTTTACAGAAAAAATCTGTTTCTGATAAAACTACATAAAATACAGGATTTCTCTGTTTTTTTAATCTCCGCAGCCGGTTATAAGCGCATTAACTGTTAACGGTCTCTTCACCGCGAAGCTCGATTGGTCGATTTTAACCACGTGACCCATCGTTGGATTCGAAGGTAATGGCGGAATGTTTTTGAATGAACCTGCAGCTGAAGGTTGCCGCGTAAGTGAAAAACATTTTTAAACATCAAATTAAATAGATGTTTAAGTTTTAGGTTGATAAATGTTCCGTATTATTTTATTAATGAAATTGTAAACATTCCACTGTTCTGCTGATTTTAAAAAAAGCATGTAATAACAAACCAGAAGCAAGAAAAACTTTCTCTAGCCAGTTCTGAACGATACCTTATTTGGGCCCGTCGGAAATAACATCCTGCAGCATTTTTATTAGTTTTATCTTCAAGTATTTCATAAAATATCACAAACCTTTTTACAGGGTTACTGTCACTTGCCTTTTTTTGAAATTATTATAATATCAGGAAATGTTA
>JAXGGA010008125.1:0-58594 GCA_038373865.1 Uloborus plumipes
GACTATGAATTGGTAGGTTTATTGCCCAGTCAGTGAGGGTTTTGAATAAATTTTGAAGTGAATAAGCGGATGAAACTATTGCCGCAAAATTTGGAGAATTTCTAGTGACAACAGATTAAAATCCTGAACATTTGCTAGTCGAAGTAGGAGGTATTAGTTCGCAGAAATTCAGGGGAATATTGCATGGTGGGATTGAAAGAGGTATACATCATTCGAAATGAACTTCTTTGCTCCTTCTTGTTCAGCAAGGTAGATTGGGGAAAGATGCCGTAGTTTTAACGTTATTTTATATAAATAGCACATCGGTTTTATTTTTAAAAATCCAATTTGTCCACAAAATACGAGACTTTTGTGATTAAATGACTTTTGTGAAAATTAATGAGTAAAAAACATTGTTTCGGCATCTTTCCCATACCATTAGGAAAGATGCTTTAGTGCAATTTTCGTAAGAGGAAGATTCCGTACGCGCTGTTTTTTGTGCCAACTTCTGCATACAATGTATTTTATCCAATTGCATTTTTTCCGACTTTTTGGTGTAGTTTTCTAGTTCTATGACTCGAGTGGAATCATTGTTTTCTCTTGGGTTTGTCTAAAAGCTACGGCATCTTTAAAAAAGGAAAATACGGAATCTTAGCCGAAGCCATGTAGCACTATTTCGAGTACCCTTCAGAGCAAAAAAAAATGGCATAACTCTATAAAAGCACTCTTTAAACCAGCAGTAAATCAAAACCAATTTATGTATACTCTCAGTGTGCATGCTACTTCATTCTAACTGACTGGATAACTTTGATTTTTGTGGGTAAAACCCATGATACGTCATATTCCTCACTACGGCGTCTTATCCAATCTACCTTACACATATTTAATAACATTTTGATTAGCAACATGGTGGAAAAAGTCAAAGCTAAGGAATTCTAGAAACAGCTAATTTCAATTGACTAATATGTGGAAATAATAAAATAATCAAATTTTGATTAAAATGAGGCTGGTTATTGCAAATCATAATAAGAATGAAATGAAGGTAAGTATTCACCTAACTGGAACAGTAAATGTCCCTTTTTATGGCAGTGTGCAGTAATTGTTTACCTTTTTCAGAACAAATATGATTTTTGGCTTTTTTTTTTTTTTAACTTTTACAGATTGTGGTCAGTTGCACATATTTCAACCTTTTGTTTTAATTTGTTTAGCATTGCACCGTTCGAGACAACCATTTGTCATCACATGATTTTTTAAAATCATTATCGCAAAGTTTTTACACTTGGTTTCGTTTAACTCACAATTTTTACTGTCAAAGCCTGTGATTTGTGACGTGTAATTTAGATTCCAATATTTATTTATTACAAGAAAACGTATCTTTTGACAAGCTTTATTCATGTGTTCTACTATGTAACACTTAAAAATGCTTTTCATATATTTATTTATCATTAAAACGCACACTAACCTAGGAAACGGTAAGGTGTACGAGGTAATGTATTATAAAGTGTACATTTTCTCTACTAATAACAATGCAGAAGGTACGGATATCTGTATGTATGTCTGTGACGCGTGTAAGGCTAAAACTGTTCTGTCGATTCGCATGAAACTTGACACAAAATTAGCTTGTATTTTATAAAATACTTAAAGTACTAGATTTGCAGTTTGAGTCATAAAATTGCAATTTTCCACATGTTGACAGAAAATGTTAGTGTTTCTTTCTTCCTTTATTTTAAACTAATAGTTGAACATGCTTCCCATAGCACAACTTTCATTTTCGAGGTAAACAGTGAAACACCAGCTAGTGCTAAACAACAAGATGAATCTCCGGTATGTTATTCAAAAATCCATCACTTACATTTCCATTTTCTGTTCTCCGGAAATACCTCAAATCTCAAATAATATTTCTCAGAGTTTAAGTTTCAGTTAAAAGTGAAAGAAACATATGCTTTATATGTTTTACCTGGCTATGAACGTAAATCCCACATAGAAAACTAAACTTATTCGATTTCTCGTATATTTCCTTTTCAGAAACTTCCAACTAGTGCCTCGCTTTGCAGATAGCAAAACTTACTCTTCCTGTCAGATTACATTAGTGCTTCGTAAGCACTTAAAGGTACATTTACGTCTTGGGTCTCGGAAAGCTTTTCATTTCCTTAAAAATTGATTTACTTCGGAACGTTCGTGGACTGACAATGTTTGAAAAGATTTTGATATATTTTGGAGGAAAGTAATACCTTTAGACAGCAGAGAGCGGAGGTGTTTTAATTAATTTTGACGCTGCTTTTTATGACAAAAGAAATGAATATTTTTTGAATTACATGTTTAAAATGCCTGCAAGGGAAGATATGCCGTTTGTTCTCTGCAATAAAGAGAGCGCAATGTTGAAAGAAAACTACTGAATTCACATTCAGATGAAGAAATTATACCTAAAAAAAAAAAACAGAAAAATGAATTTTTATTGTTAATTTTATAAATGTTTTTTATGGGGTAAATGACTAGTATTGGGAACGGTTAGTTTTTTTTTTTTTAATTTAGATCGCTCTTTAATTTTAACGATGCTAACGATGTCGCTAAAGTGGCCAATTACTATACCGTTTCAACTATAATAAGATTAATCTTATGATTAAAAGTCCTTTTTTAGCCAAAGAATTAAGTTTAAATAATTTATAGAGCAAACTTTTACAAAAATGTTGGTGAATTTTCCAAAAAATGTAGTTATCAAAATAGCCTTCCCTTTTAACTTTAAATCACCATTTGCTTTAGAAATTATCCCGGAAAATGATGGCATATGAACATAAACGTGTCATTCCTTTCGAAACTTTGCTCGGGAGGATTCCTAACCGGAAAACCTCTTTTCGTTGAACACAGACTGCAATTTCCTCTTGGAAATGAGACAACTGTACATAAAGACAGCACATTAGTTCATTATTATCTATACAAAATGTATGACGGATTACTGAAAACCACGAACAGTTAATTTTGAAATAGAGAAGAATATTCTCTCAGTATTGATTTTTGTGCTACAACAACTCATATTTGAAAAATGGCTATTTGACTAAACAGCTGATTTAAAAAAAATCCATACTTTGTTTTTTTTCCCCTCCAAATTTGAAAATACGCCGTTATTTTGAGAAGATTTTCTAACTAAAACATATTTTAAGGGGTTGAAATTATTTTCCAAGTTGAGGTTAGCAAGATAATAAAAGTTAAATTTTTATATTTTATTTCAAATATATTTTATATAGAACTAACGTGCCGAAACGTCATTCCCTTACTCTGTCCCCACTGCTGCAATAAAATAAACAAAACAAAATTTCTAAGCAAACAAAGAATAAGACATTTTTGTGCGTTTTATTTCAAAATATTAAATAAGTGAAGCAAACAAAATCATTTAAAATGGCATTTTCATTGAAAATTACTTCATGCAAGTATTTTTAAATCTGTCCCCAACAGGTAGTCGTTATTCCCTCACAACAGTAAATTTCCCTCTCAGAATCGCAAAAAAAAAAATATATAAATAAAAATAAAATTTAAAAATAACAACAAGAAAATTTACAGTTGGTAGTACAGAAGTATATTGCAGCCCCATTCCGTCTTTAAGTTGATGAAAATTTGCTCTTAAAATCCATCTGAAAGCATAAAATTAAGTAAGGTTCCTTGCATGCGTCATTCCCTCACACCATTTTTACAGTTAAATAAAATAAAACAATGCAAAATAACAGACTGATCATGGGTAACTTCTGTGTCTCATAATACTTGTATGAGAATAAACTTAAATATCATTTAAACCTAATTACTAGAACTTAATTTCATGAAATTCGTCATTCCCTTTTTTAGCGAGGGAGCTTAAGTGTATTAAATATAGTGATAATACCTACGCATTTAAATATACAGTGATTTTTTTTTCAGAACCAATATTTTTTTTTATATATCCCTCTTACATCTACATATATAAAATGTTTAATCTGTTTCAACTGATTTTAATTTTTCTGAACTTCATACCCTTAAAATGATTTTTTTAATGAGAATAATCCAAATGCATTTAATAAGTATATTTATGAAGCAAATACACCCACAACTCATTGCAAAAGTATATTTATGCTCTGGAGAAAGTTCGTAAGTATCCAGTTCAGGATTTAAAAGTATACAGCACAGTCTTCAATGGTATTTCCAAAAGATACTTGAATTATTGCTTGCAATTAAATCGTTGAAATGAGAAGTAATTATAGGTTAAGTAAACACGAGGTAGTATGTTTAGAAATCCTACTACAAGAAAAAATAAATATTTTGAATAAAAGGAATTGATTAAAAATTAGTTATTTTTATATTTAGCTTTGAATATCTACTTTTACGGATATACTAGGAAACCCAGAAGAGAGTTAAAAGTTCTTCAACGTAAATAAGATTGTTTTTGAAAACGCTTCTTATTAAAAATTGAAATGTCAAAAATGTATTAACATGGCCATAAGTGGCGTTTCTGAAATTCTGCTCAAAAATACTGATGATCAAAAATATATTGACTAATTTCTTATGGAGTATTAAGTAAAGCCCTTCCTTAGACGTAATGTTCCAAACATAGCTACAGTGTTAAAATTCTGGGTAAAAAAACGGTAAAATTTTGCAGTAAATATAATTATAAAGGGAAGTGTTTGTACCACAAAATAGTTTTACCGTAAATTTCACAGGATAAAGTAAGCGATCGCAATGTCGATTGATACACCGTGTGACTTATGGCGTGAAGCAAGCCCCTGTTCCTACACAAAAGTCCGGGGGGGGGAGGAAATATAGAGAAAATGTGCAAATGTGTGCCCTTAGTAAAAATAAATAAAGAAAAATAATAAAAGCAAGGGAATCAATTTTGTATGGAGTGCCTTACAATTAGATCTTGTGTAGGTGATATTATGAGGCAAGAGGGAAAATGTTAATGATGGCTGCTCAAGACAATGCCCAAGTGGCACACTTCGTTTTTTAAAGGTTGTAAAATGGTTATTAATGTTGTGACAACGGATTAAAAACGTTTATAAAACCTTAAAACGTTTTTTGTGCTACCTGGGATGCGTAGGACTTCTGTCGCGCTCTGCATTTAAATAATAGCGAAAAAAAATGATTGCATAATATAGATATTTTTTCTGAACAGAGGAAATGTTTTCTCATTATGGATTTAAAAAATTTCTAGAAGTACTATCTATACTCTTTGACTATCTACGATTTGAAAACGCTAAAAGTACGAAAACATAAAAAAAAATGAAGGGTTTTTTAATTCATAGAAAAATACAAAAATTCATAAAAAAATACTTTTCTTTAAGTGTTTATTGTCATCATGAGTCAAATTAAATTTCCTATGCTCAGATGGGAAAATATTTCTGTGACTCAGTTAGTCCGGGGTCTGTGGGGCAAGAAAGGCTAAAATTTGCGGGAAATCACATAACTTATTCACTTTTTTTTTCTAAATAAAGTCAAGAACTGAGATATGAAATGCACATCGTCAGCAATAATTTCACCAATGCACTAAATTTTATCTTTCAAGTCGTTACCATTTTCGCAGGAAGCCCTCCAAATGCACACACACAAACATTTAATTTGTTGTATGTATAGAAAGGATTATATTTTATAAAACAGCGTTGAAACATTATGAAATATAACTAATATAAGTATTACCAATATTAATATAACACATAAAAGGGTGATCTTTTAAATATTAAAATTAGTATCAATCAGCTATTACTGTCAATAAGTGAAAACCTTAATAACATACGGAATACATGCATTTTGTAAAATGTTCCTCTCCAAAGTCCTAATAGCATTTGCGCGTGAGGTGATGTTATCGAAATTGCGATTGAAATCGTTTTAAACGTGGTAATAGGGTCACGCAAGTGGTATTGCTTTCCATAAAATGCGTTCAGGCCTTTTGAAATGTGATGAATTGTTTGTTTAGTAAAGAACGAGTTGGATCCAAAAAGCTCCACAGTTGCCAGGCTATTCGATTACCTATAAAAATTGATACAAAAACAACCAAAGTGAACGACATCCAACAATGAAGATTCTACAGTGTAAACATAATAGATTGCACTTCATTATAGACGCAGCTTTTTCCATTGTACAATGATTTAAAAAAAAAAACAGGCAGTTTTAAGCGCAATTTGGTCTTATCGAAAGTATGCCCTTTGGTTTTTCTGATGTAGAGAAATAGACACACAAGTCGAATATATATTTTACATTTCAATGAATTTGGGAAGTGCATGCGCCCGTATCAATACACGACCTTTACCTCTTTGTACGCTTTATTAGCTTTGCACAGGGGAGGCATTTCAGCATTTCGTTTGAGGGGGCAAGTTTGTTAACTATGAACTTAATCAGTATGGAATGAAATACATTTGGTAAAAATGAAGCTATCGTAAAATCTATTTAATCTTAAGAAGAAAAAAGGTTCATTTAAACAATATACAGTAGCTTGATAAATTCAAAAATTCATATGAGGAACTCAAAAAATTTCAAGATTTCTCATCTATGTACATTTTTCGTGACTACTGGTGCGGCAATGATGCAAAACTTTATTACGAAAACCGTTCCGGTTAAAATTTCTTCACTTTTGTCAACTATTATTGAGAATTAGTGAGCTTTTTTATTTCCTTTTACATATGATCATTGATTTATGATTCATACAAATTGAATTTACACGTTCTTATTATTCTGCGCAAAAAAATTTGGGGGTGCGACCGCCTCCTCTTTCCCCCCTTATTTTCCGCCCCTGGCTTTGCATAATTTAATTAACATACCATTTTTGTTCATCATTGACTATTGTTTATTACATTATTTTTTGAACACATTTGAAAATTGTACTGTTTATCAGTCTATAATTTATCCTCGGCTATGTAAAGTATTTGGGATTGTCTATAAACATTTCTGACTGTACTCGTAGCTTCTACATTGGTTTAACCCTTTATGCCCCGACGGAACTCAGAAAACCCGCTTATATTAATTTAGTATTATGAATCATATATGGCTGGAATCATGGTAAAGGTTTTAAGTGCTATTCCTTGTACTTTGCTGAGAAGCCTACAGATGGTACCTGCAATCGGAAACAGTTTTCTCATGCCCTAAGGCGTAGGGTTCCTTAGACACTACTGACTTTTAAAATTTGCTAAATCAATTTGGGACATAATCCGACTGCAATCGGAAACAGTTTTCTCAGGCCCTAAGGCATAGGGGGCCTTAGACACTACTGACTTTTAAAATTTGCTAAATCAATTTGGGACATAATCCGACTGCAATCGGAAACAGTTTTCTCAGGCCCTAAGGCATAGGGGGCCTTAGATACTACTGACTTTTAAAATTTGCTAAATCAATTTGGGACATAATCCGACTGCAATCGGAAACAGTTTTCTCAGGTCCTAAGGCGTAGGTGGCATTAGACACTACTGACTTTGAAAATTTGCTAAATCTATTTGGGACATAAAGGGTTAAACAAAAATATCCTTAAGCGATTATTTTTACTTTTAATGTAAATTCTAAATCTCAGTAAAGAGCCTTTGTTCATTTTGTTAATTTTGGAATTGAACGTTAAAAGTAAAACTTACGCTTCACTACTTCAGTTAGTACAATTTGGCTGTTGAATTCTCGTTAAATAATTAAGAAAAATATTTCTAAATTACTTAAGATAATGTAAAAGATGCTTGGAGAAACTATTTAAAGTTCCTCCTTTTAATTTTAATTAAGGTCATGCATATTCATGAAAACCGTAAAATTTCAACAATGTAAGTTATCTCCAACAATGCAAGTAAAGTCGGTAAGTGATCAGATAAGCATTCCACATTCGCAAAATTCGGCCCTCATGAATCACTAATTGACGCCCTGTGTGCTAAGCCTAAATAACACGAGCTTCTCTTGCGTCTCACATCTGGGACTTGGCAAGCGTATTATGTTAACGATCGTTCCAAATTATCGTTAATTAGGGACTGAAATGGCATTCCATGGGGTAAAAGGCGTAGTACGTGAACTGAGAATAAAAGTATAGGCCGATACAAAGTGATCTCATTTTCATTTTTAAAATGTTAAGCGAGCTTTCTGAATATTACCTTTGGCAATTAGGCTGCTGCAAATTATATTGCAAAAATTATTTCACTTTCCCGTTAATCATTAATTACAGAAAAATTTATCACGAAAGTTTTAATACGTGAATATATTTCACGCATACATATTATGTATTCGTACTAGTTTATGTTCTTACCTAATATAAAAAATTATCTCAATTTATTCGGAATAATTTGTGGATTTGAAATCTTTCTATGGGATTGAGAGGGTGCAACAACTACTAAACTTCGAAGGGCCAAAAGTTCTCATAAACTTTTATATGAGAGTATAAATATCCCACATTTACAACACTTCGTAAACTATATTTTGAAGTTAGGTACATCAAAGTACAATCCATCATCAAAGAAAAATATGTTACGGATGATTTTACAGCATCCGAAACGTCTGCGAATATAAGATATGTTGTTTTTATTTGTGGTCCTTTAGACTAGTCATAGCTTAGAACAGAGATCACCATTTTTTGTCAGTTTTACAATTTACTGCTTTAGTAACGTTCGTAATGTTCCACACGATTCGAATTTTGTCATCGTTTTACTCAAACGTTGTTTTGTCACTACAACCCATTTGCCTCAATTTTCAAAACCCATTATAACTGAGCGTTTTACGTCCATATTAAAGTGCCAGTTATTTATGACAAATGGTAAATGTCCTATGACGCCATAATTTTGGCTACTTTTAAACTCCTGGGCTGTCTCGTGAATTAGATTTCATAGGCTTTTCTTTCATCTGAATTTTTGTTTTGAAGTTAGAATTATTTTCTCTGTTCCAATAATACTTCTGAGTTCCCGTACTTCTTTTCTAAGAAAATCAATTCCCTTTTTATCCAAAATTGGTCACGACTCAAGATTCAGAATTTTCTAGTAGTAGCTTCGGTGGAGGACAATTTGCAAAATTACTCCTTGATTTATATATATATGCATGCCTTCTATGCTTGTTCAACAGCCTTTTTCGGGACAAAATTTTTATATCGTTCTAATCTGCCTTATTTTTGTCACTCTGCTAGTTAATAGGTGTGTGTGGAGTCTGGAAAATATATTTGAATGTACAATTAAATTAAGACTTTAAGGATTCAGTCAAAAACTTGTTCAATGATTTTGCTAATACTTAGTAAAATATGTTAGCATTATTACTATTTATATTAAAACTTCTTCAAAAAGTTCTGTTTTTAACCTCTTACTTTTCAGAAGCTTCAAAAATCCTTTGTAAAAATAGATTTTAACTTTACTCTTCTTTATATTTCCTTTTTTTAAAAATGCGGCTTAAAGGGAGGGTGACCAATGTTTCAATCAGAGCTACGAATTGATATATAACAAGGGCAATTGAAATATTCCCGAGAATTCTAAGAACTCTGGTGAAAGAACTATTTACTTCATTGTGAATTCTCTCTAGCGCTTATCCCGGAGGCAATAGTTGGAATGATATATGGAAATATATAACGTCAGTTTTCGATCGAATGCTTAAATCTATTTTATTTGGCCAGTTTCAGACAATGGGCTGCCGTAACATCGATCAAAAAATACCGTGTATTCTCATCCCAAGTGATTTATTTCATGCGTTCGGACTGGCATTTTGATATGTGCTAGAGCAAAATGACACGTTTTATTCTAGTGCATAAACTGAATAGAAAATATGGTGTGACTTCAGAATCATCGCCTTTGTTCTAGGCAGACTTCAAAAAAAGTTTGTTTTACGTAGAATTTAAATCCCCATTTTATTAGACTGCTCAATTTACAGAAACCCTATTTAACACAAATTTTATAACGGTAATATAAAGTTATTCAAAAAAGTGATCCATGTCAAATAGGAACTGAAAATAAAACTACTTGGACGGTTTTCTCCGAATATTTTTTGACGCATGTTATGCTGATTATGTTATTTCGATTTCTGAATGAAAATCAATGGTCCATATTCGTTCCACTCGGTTAGTAAACAACACTGACCGCTTGGTAATTTTCATTTTATAAATAAGTGCACACAAGTTGTCTTTGTAAAGAATTATGAAGCATTTCATTTTTAAAGACAAAAGCTACATTTACTTGAAAGAAATCTATATCAAATATCAGTGTGTCTATCTGCAGAACAACAAAGCATATTTTGTATTCATATGAGTATGACAGATAAAAATTTGAGTAGAGTACGTTTGACGATTAGAAACCTCCGAAACATGATCTTTTATTTGAAAAATGAAGCCTTGTCTTTAAATCCGGAGTATTCCGCGAATCACTTCAAGTAAAGGTATTCGACGACGCAACTGCATTATAGAGAAGCAAGTCTACTCTGATACTTTTGTGCAGAACAAAATACTTTTATGCAGAAAAGTAAAATAAGGACTTTCAACGTCTTAACGCTAATTTTGCAACTTTTGTGCTTTAAAACGCTAAAAATTCTTATAATTTAAGAATAAGACTGCATTGATGGGTCATATTTTTTTGGCAAAGGGAAAGGAACAAACATTGTATACATCGCCAGAAAGTAGAAATCTATTTCATACAAAATGTTCTCTTAGAGAAATATACTTAGTATTAGCTTAAAAACATAAATAGTTTAAACCTTTTGCAACTGTATAACTATTTTTTAGAGATTTGTTCTCATTATAAATGATATGTCACCAGCCAATGAAAAAGGAAAAGACAGCGGACAGCAACACTTTTCAAAGATTTTTCCACTGAAATCTGTTCTCGCCAGACCGAAACCTAATCAGTAAAGATGAAACAATAACAAATGTGCTAATCTTTCATTATTTAGTATTAATTTGAATATAATTTAATTAACTATATAACTATTAACTATATAACTGTTTTAGTGACTTGTCCCATCATAAATCATACGTCATCAGCCAATGAAAAAGAAGAAGACAGCGAGCAGCAACATTTTTCAAAGATTTTCCCCCTAAATTAACTTTTCGCCTGACCTAAACCGAATCAGAAAAGACAAAACAATAATAAATGTGCTAATCTTTCATTATTTCATATTAATTAGAATATAATTTAATTAACTATATAGCTATTAACTATATAACTATTTTTAGTGACGTCCGCATTACAAATGATATGTCATCAGCCAATGAAAAAGGAGAAGGCAGCGGGCAGCAACATTTTTCAAAGATTTTTCCACTAAAATTCCTTTTCGCCGGGCCGAAACCTAATCAGGAAAGATGAAACAATAACAAATGTGCTAATCTTTCATTATTTCGTATTAATTTGCAGCCTCCAACGAACTGAACTCATTTCAGCGGGCCAGAATCATTGACTTCCAACGTTTGCTAAAATGCATTTATCAGCACAGCACTGAACGCTGGAGGTTCTCGAAGACAGCGCTAAGTAAGTCTTGGAATGTAATTAAAGCTAAGTAAATTAAGGGCGATAATATTTCCGAAGTCATTATGTTAATTGGCTTTGGATAACACTCAGCTTCCGAGCCGTTCTTCTTTTTAAGATTGTTCTGAAAGGGAAGCATTAAAAATTCGTTGCCACTCGGCCACGCACTTCTTGCTAATTAAGTAGCAAGGGCATAATATTCAATCTCAATTTGCGAATAGAATTGAAGACCTGCTGGTGATTAAAAGTATATTCATAATTTCGGAATTATATTACGTGACACACTTAAGGTGAACTTTATTAGTTTCAACAATATCCATCAATCTTAACAAGGTGAGCATAATTGGATACAATGGTCTGAATAGCATAATGTAGCTTTCCTGTTGCGTAATAAATTGTATTTTGTTCCGCATCATTATTACCTCAAAGCGACTAACATGATCTTCAAGAGTATTTCTTTTCACCGAGGAACTAAATCAAATATTCACAAGTCATCGAATTATTGTTCAAGCATTATTTCATTTAGGCACATACAGGTGTTAGATAAGCATCATTAGATAGTTTTTTGCATTAAAACAATTTACTTTTCCCATTTTATTTTACATTTCGTGATAATTAACTCAGGGATGATTAAAATGGTTAGTTCCACTGCATAAAGTCTCCGGTCAACAGTTAAGTTTTAAAGCGACGTCGGAGTAAAGCCATTTAAAAAGCGGCAGGAATGTGTCATAGTTCTTTCTTCTGAAATACAACAATTCTGTTTATTTATTTATTCAGTTTTTTTTTGTGACTTGTGAATCTTGTCTACCAGTGATCGGTAAACCAGTCGGTTAAAAATGCTAGGAAATTACTTATGATTAAATGTAAACAGTTATTGGTTGTTCGTAAATATGCATTTTGATCTATCAAAATCACTTAGTAGCTGAATTATTATGCATTAAAATTTCTGTTTATGATTTTGGAAAGTAGCATAAATTTGCTGATGCATTTTTAAAACACAATATAAATAAATAAACAAATAAATAAATAAAATAAAAACTAAAGAAAAAAGAAAGAAAGCTGAAAGTACCATTTCATGTCAGATGCTTGGCTGAAAAAGTGAAAAAAAGGTTTTACTTTACTTCTTTGACTTGCTTGCTAAAATTTTGAAAAATATTTGAAGTACTAAAGAATAAAGAAAAAAACAGGTTAACAAAATGCTTTGGATCATTTAAACGGTTGAAAAATAATTCATGCTTGAAATATGCCCATATCCCGAAACGTTTATGAAAAAATACATAATGCAATGAAAATCAAACAATATCGTCAAATTATTTTCAGAGCCAGCTGAACGTTTTGTGTATAGTTTTAATCATTCATGACACCGAAGACTTTTTTTCCATTGAGTACATGCTTTATTTATCTCTAGAAAAAAACAGGAAACTGATTAAAGTAAAGCAAACGAAACGGGTATTGGCACTCAGCATAACATTTCCATTATTTTCAACAAAATTTCAATGTGGAAGGGAAGCAATCTGCATCAGCGTCTAAAGATTGCTTGTTTGCTTTGAAGCTGGAGTGTATACATTATTTGTTGACACTGACAACTTTTCATTTTGTAGCCCGAAGCATATATGACTACTTTTTTTTAATTTTTGGAGGAAAATTTATCAAGCGAACACTTCTATTTTCTGCTTCCGGTTTTCATTTATTTTTTCATTCGTGAACGTGATGAATTTGCATATTTCACCCATTATGTGTTTAAAAACGATTTTTATCCATTTAAAGTGAATTTTTCATGTCATATTACGTGAGTAAAAGGCTCAGGGCATAGGGAAAAAGAAGAAGGAAGAAATAAAAGGTAAATATTCTTGGTATAATATTTGAATTCAGTTGCAAGTGACACAATTTTTGTTGAATTTGGCAAAATGTATTTAAAAATCCCTTTGTTTAGCGCGGCAATATGTTTCTCGAAAAAAATATTATTGATTATGAAATACATCTTCCTTCAACTCGAGCTTTGCGTATCTAAAGTAATCCCCGACTTGATAATGAATATTATTTCGAAAATATATCTATGCGTGAATTTCGAACTGTGAAGCGTAAAAAATAAGCAGTTTAACTCTCCTATAAGTAGCAGATGAAATAAATGTCACTTCTGATAAAAGAGTATACAAACACTTGCATATGTTGGAATAAAAAAGGAATATTCATAATTATTAAGCAACTAAATAGCTGCAGTTTTATTGCTTTCGGCACAGTTGCTTAGCATTGTTTTGAGATATCATCTTTAATCCCCCCCCCCCCAAATGAAATAAAACAGGTGAATGGGCGGAATGTTTTTATCCATGTAGCAGAAAAATAGGATATGACTTTCTCACACCGGGTGTCCTCTTAAGATGAAGAATGCCTTTTTTAGAGGTGTGAATTTTCACAACTCGCATTGCGGCAACAAAATTAATTTATACGACACAAAATAAAATATTCTTAACAAATAATAGACCGAAAGTTTTTTTAATTAGATACGTTTAATTATGTATTTAGAGTTTTATATTTAGCATATTGTTGTAGTAACTAAGCCAACTACATCTGGTTATTTACAGCTTGACGGTAACATATTGCACCCTGGAAAGACCCCCCCCCCTTTACCCGAAACCAAACAGCAGGGGAAAATCAAGCTTTTTTGCAGCACTCATTTTAAATGATATATTATTAAATACTTCAATTTGTGTAAAACATTTATGGTGTCATGTTTACTGGTTAGCTTTTTTAGTCTAAATTAAAAGCGTATGCATCAAGTTTGAAAGGTTTTCTTCCAGCTAATAAACATTTAATGATGTGCCACTTTTAATTGAATTGGTGAGTGCAAAAACAACGTCAGTCAAGAACTTGAAATTGTTAAGGAGAGAGAAAAAATGTCTCAATTCTAGCATTGTGCCTACGGTCAACATTCAAATAACAGGGCCCATATCTTTCAAATTAGTAACCTGACTGACGTGATTTTTGATATCAACATGCATCTTACCTCTCACTGGCCGTTTCCATAAAAAACGAATTTTTGTGACTGATGTTGTTTTTGCTCTCACCGATTCAATTACATCGTTTATGCATTTCTAAGAACCGTTTTCCTAAACTGACTTTGTACGTATTTTGTAGCAAGAAAAGAGTAAAATTTAGATTTTTAATTGATAGTTATTACTTTCTCTCAAATTTTTCAGATATCTCACTTCTTGCCGGTCACTACTACTACTTTCAGTAACTGCTACAGCATATCTATACAGTATAACGGAGCATGGGACCTTTTTTTTTATTCACGAGGCTTAAAAAAATTTCATTCGGCACTTTGTTACTTAAAATTCTTAAGCATTTCCTTCCTTTAGCATTGAAACTAAATATTCTAAATAAAGAATTATCAAAGAGCCATTAAAAACACACAATTTAAAAAGAGAAAAAAGAAATATTTTTTGTATTATAAATTTATTCTATTTTTGAAAAATATAGTTCATTTTTTCTGCCAAATAAACTGAAAGCAAAATGATTCGAAATTACGTTTTCTTTTCTCGTCCTGACACACTCCCTAAACTTTTCACTCAGCCCTTTTTTTCTTTTTCATTTTACTTTCATAGACTTCGATAAACGATAAGACATATTTCAGTGCCTGTTTATCATGACGTCATTTATTAAATTAAATATTGGATTTACGTTAGCGGATTTTAATCCACAAAAGAAGTTGCTGACATGCTGAAAATGTTTTATATATTTACGAAGCATCAAAGAATTTATGTGGTATTCAGCTGGCATAAATCTACTGGAGCAGAAAATCGGAAAGATATTTGTATCGAAGGGACAGAACGTAACATGAGTCAAACCGATATTGCAAGAGTGCTTTCACTTTTGGTAAAAATAACTATTATGAGCCTATGGAAAATACATTCATTTGGACTGCGCTTTGTACATATCGATTTAGTAATCATGCGTGGTTTATAAAAATGATAAATAGAAAAAAAATATTCAAGAAAATGTGGATAACATAAAATTGAATTATTCATTCAAAAGTAGAGGAAAGGCCAAAAATTGAAAACGAAAAGTGGAAAGAGGGAACAAGGAATAAACAATGTTTGACAGTTTTGAAAAAAATATTTGTTGTATTTTCAAATTTTTAAAATGAATCATTAATATACCGTGAAACCTGTGTGTAACGATACTGTACATAACGATAAACCTGCCTATTACGATATTTTGGTTTGGTCCCAGCCAACTTCCCACTTCTACTCCCCCAACTTCTACTCTTGCTCAAACTGTCTATAATGATAACCTGTCTATAACAATATATTTTCTCGGTCCCTTGAGTATCGTTATACACAGATTTCACTGTATTTATTTTGATAATCGTTCTCATTTATTGTATTCTGCAAATATAATATTATTAGAAAACATTTTTAATCGCAAGTTTGTCGTAGATATCTTTGTTGCGATATGATTAGTTTGCTCTACATCGGATTCGTGTTAGTTTTAAACGTTGTCGTATTTAAATGTTACCTTCCAGTGCATGAACTTCTTGAACTGTTAGAAATAAACTCGCCTCTGTTCTTATTATCTGCTGCAATTTTACAATCAAGCTTTGACAGCAAAAAATATTTTGACTCAACCAGTGAATAAACCAGTCAGGATATGTAAATAGCTCTTCCTCATGACATTAAAACAACATGACACAAAATTACGAGATGTTCGTTCGTTTTGGGGCAGAGGGGTTGTTTGGTCTACACTGTAATACTTTTCTATTACAATTTGGTGTGTTAACAGTATTGAATAGTAGATTTTTTTTTTTAAGTTTAGCTACGCATTTCCTTACTTTTTTATCAATTTAAGTAGTTCATTGTTATTACGAATAAAGGCTAATGCGAACAAATTTGAGAGTGTTTGGCATTTCATTTCGATCAAATTGAATTTTATTAACCCATAAAAACGACATAAAATGGTTCATATATTTATGTCGATGTATATACACATGCATCCGCAGCAAAAAGCCCAGATTTTAGTTCTATGTGTAAAAAAAATGTTTAACTTTACATAGAGAGCAAAGAATAGATGCATCCTTATCCCTGCAGCAATATTGACATATTTTATTCCTTATCTTTTGAGTCAATAACGTCTATTAAGCATAGCCGCTTTTAGTTTAAAAAACTCAATATGTTACTCACGGAAATTTAAAAATCTGATTTATGCCAAAATTTTGATTTATGCTGAAATCTGACAAGATGTATGATGAAAGCATAATATTTGACTGCAATTTGTACGGCATTTGGTTATATTAAAACATGAGCAAAAGTAGTCATTCCTTGTCTGTTTCAATACTAAATTTTAAAAGGGGAGAACAAAATATCGTTTGAAAGGTACTACTAAGTAATTGTAGGGAGTTGCTTTCTTTATTTTTTTTTAAGTACGATTTAATTGAATTTTTTGCATAAATTACTGAATGGGCGCAAAAACATTTTAGCATTATTTTCAATTTTTACATACACAAATGACTTTTTTTGCGTAATATATTTAAATGAAAACAAAAAATCAAACCAGCTTTCTATTAAAATGGAGCTCGGCAAAAAAAATGTAAATAAGAAACATTGTGGAGAAATATGTTTGACAATTTGTATTTTTTTCGTGTTTTTTTTTTTTTTGAAAGTTTTTCTTTCTATTCAAATTTTACTAAAAAGAATATACTTCTGTATTTTAATCATGGTTATTAGACCTCTTTCAAAGCCAATTAAAATATTTGTTACTAATATTGAAAATTTAAGAAATACTTATCAGTAGGCATGCACCAATAAGCAAATTGGCCGATTACCAATTAAACTGTTGTTGATAATTAGAAGCTGCCTCACAAGCTTATTTCTGTTGTGATTCCAAAAAGAAACCCATCAGGGCGAATTGAAACGCTGTAAAGCAGGGGAAATATAATTGTTGAACTTAGACATAATCGACGCTACTTACCATTGTTTTTAATCATAAAAAACACACATCTGAATAAACACTGACTTATTCATTTAAGGTCTCATTTTTCAGCCGTCTTTTACCCAAGTAGCACACTTCGTTTTTTAAAGGTTGTAAAATGGTTATTAACGTTGTACCAACCGCTTAAAAAAGGTTTATAAAACGTTTAGAGGTTATTTGTACCTGGGTTGTTAAGATTATTTCATTTATTCATTTATTTGTACAGGATGAGTTAAGGATTTAGCCAAATTATGGAGTATATTAGAGTTCAAAAGCATATCAAAATGAAACTTGATATCTTAACTTAATTAATAATGTGTATGCAAGAGAACATTTCAATAAAATCAATTTGTTAATAAGTTGTTAATTACCTACTTAAATACGTGATTTATGCAGCACTTATGAAAATAACCTAACATACATTAACCAAAAACTCAAAAAATGTTAATTAGGCTTTTAAGAAATCTTTCTTAAGTTATGAAGCGTACATTTATAATTACAACCTACATATTTTTAAATAAATGCTTTATTACTAATTGGCAATCCTCTATTAAGCTTCCAGTTTCCTTTAATGTTTAATCTTTAAAGTTTCATATCCTCTTAAACAACGCATTACAGAACTTTAAAAGGTATGTTGAAGTAATAACATCTTGAAGTCATCTAGAAAGTTTCGGAGGAGGCGTTTCGGAAACCAAAGTAAGAGTAATTATACCTCAGAATTACCCACGCAGAAGTTAATGCTGAAATAATAGAAACTTGCGTTTGCTTAACGGACATCATCTTTCGTTTAGAGACAATCTGGGGGCAATTACAGAGAATTAAGAAGAATTCAAAGTATTCCTAAAGCTACGAACCGCATTAGTGGGAAACTATTTCTGGAGTATAATACTGCTAGCGTTACATATAAGATTAAAGCAATAAGAATAAATAAGTATTATTACAAATTTAGCTGCATGTATTTTCCCCCGAGATATATATATATATATATATATATATATATATATATATATATTATATATATATATATATATATATATATATATATATATATATATATATATATATATATATATATATATATATATATATATATATATATATATATATATATATATATATATATATATATATATATATATATATAGAGAGAGAGAGAGAGAGAGAGAGAGAGAGAGAGAGACACAGTCCAGTCACATTAATGTGACCACCTGTCAAAAGCCTGAAAAACCACCTTTCGCAGAGCGGACTGCTGCGAGACGTGCAGGAAAATATTCACGTAATATACCACGTTATACTTTTCAGCGGTTAACGTGCCATCAAAAAAGAAGGGTAACACAAACGTTCCTTTCCAAATGCCGCACCAAACATTAACAGACCATCTCACCTGATGCATACTGGGTCGTTGGATATGCGGATTCTGTATAGCCCAGAAACGAGTATTTTGGCTATTGACAACATCAGTTCTTGAGAACGTACATTCGTCTGTCCATACAATGCTATCCAAAGACGACGGATCCGTTTCTAACTTGTTCATTATAAAATTGCTAAAATCGAACCGTCTATCATCGTCTCCAGCCAAAAACGCTTTCACCAATTGTGGTCGATAAGGATAAGCACCATGTGCATTTAAAACTCTCCATACGTGTGTTCTTGAACAAGCACTTGCTTTTCTAATGCCTGTAAGACTTGACTGTGAATAGGCAAGAGCATATCTCAAAATCTCTTCGTCTGTGATTAATATTTTCGAAGTGCTGGCTCTATTGCGTTTTTCCACGCTACCCGTTTCTCGCAAACGCTTTACAACATCTAAAACCGTACGTGTCGATGGTTTGGTATCATTTGGAAATTTGATTGCGTATTGTCTAGCAGCTTTAGTCCCATTGTGTTTACATTGTCCGTAAAGGAACAACATTTCTACATACTGTTCCGTAGTGTACATCGTAACTTCATGCCTGAACGAAATGCATCTAGTTAAGAAGATTTTATTTTGCAGTGAAGGGCCTACGTTATTTTAAGCAATCACTACTCAGTCGGTAAATTTACATATTCGCGAATTCAGCAAGACATTTTCTTTCTTTCTTATTCAATTTTTTTCGTATTTTAATTCGAATGTTAAATAACTTTTACAGTTAAATATATTTTAGGAAAATGAAGAATATTTTGTTATTAAAGAACTCTGAATGGTGCGAATTTCGCGTGTATATGGCCTCCAAAATCACTTAAAATAACGCTAGTGTATGCTTCTATACAGGGACTCTAGTGTAAACAACTGAAGTCATAAAGTCTCATGTTTCATTTCTCCATGGATTTTGATCGCACAAATGTCATTTTTTTTGTGTTAGTATTATTTTTCAATGGAGATTCTTTCCATAAACATAAGTTGGGGGGTCCGGAGCCCTTATAAAAAGTTTATTTTTTTATTTCTTAACCAATTATTTTTTTTCGCTTCAAACTTTACACATCTTAACTCTCCTCCTCATTTCGAGCAATTTTGCAAATGGAAGTATGCATCTAGGACAAACGGTTGAGGAAATAGAGGTCACGAAAGTTAACTTGGAACACCCTTTATGTATATATATATATATATATATATATATATATATATATATATATATATATATTTATTTATTTATTTATTTATTTTTTTTCCTTAAAGTGTGAATATAGTAGAGAACCAATTATCCGGGATAATCGGGACCATAGATATCCCGGATAACTGAATTTCTCGGTTTTCTTGATCGCTAAGAAGCGATATTTGCTAACTGTTTAAAAAACCCAAATTACTATAATAAATAGTAATGCATCTTAAAATCAAAAGAGAACGATCCAGTAGTGCTTCTAGATATTGAAATATTAGAAATTTCTGAGCTATATGCGAGTTATATGGTTTTTATAAAGAAACCGTTCATATTCATTTAGGTACTAAAAAAAAAAAACCTTATTTTTCAGATATTGCCGAAAATGCATATTTTAAAAAATGGCGGAAAAATCGACAAAAAGTTGCCGGTTTTTTGGTTCCCGGATAAAAGGTTCTGTACTGTACATATAATATGGCAAGCTTGTTTACTTGTTTCACTACTTTTTTTATTCTTTTACTTAGTATTTTACGACAACCAGTCGGTATTTTTGTTTCGGTTTGAATGTATGAATTGCTTTAGAAATATTTCCACGAGCTTAAAGTTTCTAAATGTTTACATTTACAAGAAAAAACACAATACGGTTGAACCAGCATTTAAAACAATTTAATATTTCCTTCAAAGACATAAAAAAAATAATGTTACATACCACACTTATTCTAGTCTATCTATTGCACCTATTTTCTTCAACATTTTAATGTAGCAATTTTACTATTCCGTTCTCGAACTTTTATTCTAAAAAGGAAGAAAATACTCGGAATGTTTCCCGTAATGTTTCTGCACACCTGAATGTGCATGAAACTTTTTACCTTGCTACTTTTATACTTAGCATTACGTGACTTTCCATTTTCTTAGCGTTGTTATAGTTTTGATATAGCTGTGCATATTGTTTTAGTCACTCCATAATATTATGTTTGAATAAAATTTTCCCTGTTACTTTTTTTACCACTAAAATGCACCTTGTTTCTTTTTTTTTTAATTAATTAATTTATTTATTTATTTTTAACTAGCATCAATTTTGAAAACTAAGCTTTAGGTTGCATTTCACGCATATAGCCATGTTTGTTCAAGCCTAATTATTTATGATGAAAATATATCTGTGCTATTTAATGGTGACGGGAAAGATCTTTATAAAACCTCTTATGTTTTACCTTTTTTTCTGAAGCATTATTTTGCGGCAAGTTGCTCAATTGTGTAGATTTTATGCGGTGCACAGCTTAAATATAAAATGAAATATATATAAAAGTATCGACAGAAGAAGAAAATTGATGAAGAAAACACCAAAGCAAAGTCCATGATTTTAGCTTTGTGAAAACTGTAATTTCTATAGACACAAGAATAGTTGTGGGGAGGGGTACTAAGAAGAAAATAGTACACTCCATATTTTTAAATTTATTTAATTCATTTATTTTTTAAATTGCTCATGATTTCTGAAAAATTTTAACGAACCATTAATGCCAATTTATATTATATACCAATGTGGTGGTAAAAAAAAATAAAAATAGTTTTAGCCAATTAACTACGAAACCTTACATTCATTACACAAAAAATTGTATAAAATTGCAGTGTATGAGTAATTTAGAAAGAATTGTTGTAATGATTTAATTAATTGGTTATTCGGACAGATTTTTTTTCCATGAAATAATTAATGAACGAATTTTGATATTATGTATTCTTGAATTCGAAACATATGAGTGTTATGTATTATTTTACACTGACAGCCGAATGCAATATTCTCATAATAGTCTAAAGAGATTTTGTTCAATTAGATTTTATATAACACTTTTATATTACAGTAAATTGCATCGGAAATTGGAACATTTGCATCGGAATATTTTACAGTAAATTGCATCGGAAAAACTCACGAAACTCACTCCAATTCAACACCACGTGACTTACGGTACAAAACATATATTTTACCCACCTGTTCACTTTTCGCGTAACATTCAGTGTAGGGTGTAACGCGTACCTCTATAAACAAGGAGAACTCTGGTTCGAATTCCCTTTATTGAGCCTCGTTCTTGTTATTCAGCGCAATTAACCACTGTGGTCTTTCAGACTCTATAGATTATCTGTTATTTGTCTGGTTTTTATTTTATTTCATATTATTTAACGAAGCAGTGTTAAATAAAATAAAATAGAAAAACAAAAACTTTGTCATCAGACGCCATGGCTCCGAAGCTTTATGAAAACATATTAGCTTGCTGTGGAAAACTTTGCACAGTCTTATAAAAGTGTCGTTTTAAGGAATATAGCATATATTGAATTCTACATGCACACATTAGAGTTAATACTTAAACTAAAAAAGCATATGCCTTGCTATTAGATTAATATATACTGAATTAGCATTTAAATTAAAACCTGTAGTATGAATAGCGAAAAGTAATAACCTAGAGGGAATCCTACATGCAAGGAAAAAAAATATAAAACATATTCATTGATTAGTAAGCCTTTCTATCTTCATAATCTTTAAAATCTTCTAGTTTGGAATTTCCTGATTAAATTAAATAATACTTCAAAATATAGTTCAACTTCTAGCTTTTCAATATGAAATAAACATGCCAGACATAGATTTTATTCCCAGTTATCAATAGAGCATACGAAATGAATCATTATAAAGTACATTGTACATTAAACTAAGCACTAAAGACATATCCATTTATTTACATATTTGTCACAATAAAATGCTGTCGTCACCATCCATTTGTTATTTTCAACAATGTGAATCAGCACAAGTTTAATATGTGTACTATATTTCCCTAATAATTGCAGGCTAGCTTCTGAGAACACCCATAAATATTGCGAATAATGAACCGTAAACTTTATGAATGGGAGAATTATTCCTTTGGTTATTGAATAGCATTTGAGCGATTTGGAGGTTTAGGATAATTGAATGAAGTTATTATCACAGTTGCGGAATATATTGCGTTGAAAGGACGTCTTTCTTTAAAGCTTTCAGTCAATGGATTAAATATCAGAAAACTGGAGACAAATCTGGATAAATATGCATTTCTGCTTTAAATTCAACAACAGCAATGAAGTATAATCGGAAATAATTGTATGAGTGCTTTGGTTAATAAAACTAAAAGGCATTTTTCGAAGATCCCCCCCCCCCCAATCATGATACTGTTGAATACACTATTTGTAGAAATTGAGTACTAGCAAATATTTGGAATTTCATATTTGATTTTATGCATTGAAACTTATTGTAGTTTTGAAAATGTAGTTATTTTTACTCTGTGTTTTAAAGAAATACATTTTTTTCATTGAAGCAATTAATTATTATTCCATTATGTCCTGCTAAATACATGTTATTGTTGGTTAAAATATGAATTATCTCATACAGTGCATGATAGTTTTTCTTAACGAATTGCACTTTTTTATGCATGAATAATTTTCACCTGAGCTCGAACAAAAAGTATTAAACAGAGGCACGTTAAAAAATTGTTTTAATTAATATTATTGTTCTCGCTTATCTGAAAGCTATCACAATTATATCTAACGAAGAAAAACCTTCTGCCATCAGTAGTAATGCATTTATTTCAATTTTTTCTGTCAACGAACAATCAGAAGTAATACGATAATTTCATGTATGAGACATTTGTTTTTAAAATGTATGCTGTTTTGTTTCAGTTCTGATTTTTTCCTCGTCAAATATATATTTATCCCAAAGTATAAGTTTTCATATCAATTGCGATAGCGGAAATTTTTTTTCTTAAACGTTTTATTCACATCACTGCTATAACAAGATTGAGTCAACGTGCCTTCATGTTGTCAATTGTGTTTACTCATCGTAATTCCGTATTTCAACCTTAAGAAGGTTCAGCCACATGGCCTTGATATTTTTTCTCAAATATTATTTCGGACAAATAAATATGCATTGTTAGTTTGATACGACGAACACATTTTCCTACTATTGCAGAATCAAAGTCAATTTACTACATTATCCAAAGGCGCATCGCTAAAAGATGGAGTGAGTAGGAGAAAAGTGTCGTACTTGACGTGCAGTTACATATATTTATGAGAAAAATTGTGGCAGTGTAAATGTAAAACACACAAATGCAATTTTCTTTCCACTTGGGATAAAATTACGATGGTGTTAACAACACATATTGCTAAATGAAAAAAATGGACCTTTTTAAGCATTGGCAAACACCCTGAACTAACTGTACGCTCATTAGTTTGAACAAGCATTAAAAAAGAAAAGTTCAATAAAATGTTCGCAACTCTATATTAAGGGAACATACTGTGTGACCTATCTAATAGCTATGTAGTTCATATCAGTTAAGGTTGGATTGCATCAATATTGTTTTTATTATCGTGATGATTAACATGTCTGGGGATTCTTTTGTGCAACAAAAGCAAACTGAAAATACATATTTTTCATACAAAAGTTACAACCATAATTCTTGTTTTAAAAAGAAATTGAAGTAATTTCGCTGAAGTGGAAACATAGTGAAATATGCCACTCAAGTACATTTAAAGAACAATTTTATGCACAAAAATTGCTTGAGTCTGTTGCATCGTTGGAATGGCTTCATAAATGTATTCCTAAGGCAATAAGCCTTACGACATAGAAAATTCACCTTATCTTTGATCGAATACTTTTTTCTTATTCGAAGTTGGTCCATTTCAGAAAATTCGAACAATCGAGGCTATCTACCTGATGTATTCCATCAAATGGTTTATGCCACTCCGTAGGACTTCATATCTTTCTTACGGAAAATTGAAGCATCACATTTCAGTGAGCAATCTGAATGTGAAATATAAAGCGGAGTATTTTAAAACCTATTGTTTTTTTCCGCTGCTGATGTTCTACATTTATTTTCTGTTCATGTCTTTTTTGGCTGTATCAAGGGAAAAAAAATATATATATAATGCCAATATTTCTTTCCTTGATCTGAAGCATTTTAAGTGTCTTAAACTGAAACACACATAATAAATAAAATAAAAAGATAATAACAAAAAAGATAGCTAAATAAATAAAATAAAAAAAAAGGTTAAAAAAATAAAAAATATAATATCAACACTTATTTCCTTGAGTTGAAGCATTTTAAATGACCTTAACTGCAAGTATGTTATGCTTTTTGATTATCCATAATTGATTTTTGCGTGAAAATAAATTGTTTTATAACTAATTGTTTTTTTTTATGTTGCCGAGGTTCAACATCTATTTTTTGGTCATGTCCTTTTTATCTGATGGCAAAAATAAATTAATAACTGCATTAAAAATTAAAAAAATAAAATAAAATATCAAAAGAAAACATAAAACATGAAAAAAATCACATAATATCAACACTTATTAACTTAAGTTGAATGATCGAAATGAAAATGTTACGATCGAAATAAAATGACAAGTTACACATACATGAAATTCGCAAGCACTCGTATTTGATCTAAATAGGTTTAAAAAGTTACATTTTGCACCGAAGTAACTTAAATGTAATAAGCATAAGCATCCAAAAAATGTGCATCTGAAAGATAATTAGGTGTTATAATCGGAGGTGGACAGGCGGCAGACACAAAAATAGTTTTTGGTAGTGACCCAGAAAATTAAAAAGTGCCACCCCCCTATATACTTTTTTATAAAAGTTATTATGAAGCTACTTTAAAATGTTTTTAAAGGGATCTTAAAGCTAAAATATCTACTTAGAGGAAAATAAAGGAATACGTATTAGTTCATTTCGAATGTGTGGGGAAAAATAGTTTTTGCAGTTTTGGCCAACTAATCCATTAATGCCGACTTCGAAAAAATCAATAAATTTTGATAATTTTATTAGTATTTGTTCATTCTATGTCTAGTAGATGCATCATACATAAAATTTACTTTTCCTCGTTTCATTTACTATTTTTATTTTAATGGCAGAATATCGTACCAACCGGCGTTCAAATAGTGCGAGCACATGTTTTAGACAGATTTTGAAGTTATTTTTTGAGTGCAATAATTGCCGTAATTATCGATTATTGGTACCTTTAATAGAAAATGTTGCTTTCATTCATATGTATATAGTTTTAATTAAAATTATATTTACTCGAAAATAATATTTCTATAGTTCAATTTTCAAAATAAAATGCTATCAAATATGAACCATTTAAAATTGCAGCAAAAATAATTCGAAAAAAATGTAGGTACATTTAAAAAAAAAAATGAACTAAATATTCATTCAATAGAATCAACAAGAAAACTTTTATGGCACTCAGGATGGAAGTGATTTGTATCAAGCAGGTGTACTCCATCGATGCACTTGTTACACGATTTCAATAGCTATGACATGGGAACAAATATTTTACTTTTTAGAAGCACTCCATCTAATGCATGATTCCATGGTGTCTCTATATACTTCATAGCTTGAAACTGCAGCAGAAGCACTGTCGGTCTATTTCGCAGTAATAAAATCTTCATATTCTAGTCTTGGTTGTATTTGTGATTTTTCGTTTCATTTCTAGCACTCAGTGATACATCCTATTGTATATTCTCTCTCGACGGATAAGTCGCAACAGTAGTCCTTTTAAAAAGTTTTTTTAGTATAGGAATACAAGCAAATTTTCCCACGACAGCACACGTTTCCCCTAGTATTTTGTATTTTTCTAACAATAAAAGTACAATATCAGTCCACCAGCCGCGATATAGTTCTGCTAGAAAGAAAAGTTCGCATGGTGAGGACAACATCCTTAGCTTATAACTGAATAAAATTGATTTTCATCAAGAAATATTTGTGTTTATGATATCCATAATGAGGAATATAGACACATATATAATGCCGTATTTTGAGATTGCTATCAATTTTCAAGTTTTGTCGAAAGTCTCATAAGGGGAGAAGTTTTCAAAGAGGTTAAAAAAAAAAAACTAAAATTTTGAATTAAATATTTCAAATATAAACTTTGCTATTTAAATAACCGCAATATTAAAATTAAAAAAAAAAAACCTAATTAAAATATCCCTTATTTATACAAATTTTAGTTGGGACACTTCTATTTCCCCCAAGCAAGACAGACTACACATTCGCCGGTTGGTACAATTTTCTTACATTTAAAGTGAAAGTGAATTTAAAACATAAAAAAAGAGATACAAACAACTTTTGTAAAACATATTTGTACCAAGTAGACTCTTTCAATCGTGATTCCATGTTAAAAAGTGTTTTAAATCATTAAAATATATGCAAAAGTCAACTTTTATTTTTTGATGGAAGAAGCATGCTGATGGAATAATTATTCATTCAAGTTTTAAGTATATTATCTCACACGTTTACAGCAAGAACACAAAACTTACGTGTATATTTTCTTTTCTGCGATTATTTACCATGTAGAATGCACAACTGTTAAACTGATTGAGCCATGTAAATACAAGTTATATTTTTTTTCAGCGTTGGTATATTTTTGAACTAACCGGCATGAAAGGTTTAACTACTAAACCTTCACATATTTACATTGCTACTTGTACAAATTCCTCAAAATTGCATAATAATTCACGGTATTGCTTAGAAAACGATGACATAATGGGGAAAGCAAAAGGATATTAAAATATGATAGTAACTCTTTCTCATGAAATGAAGAACTTGTATATGAATCTTGATATAATGTTACCCTTGAATTTCTTGCGACTTTCATGTATTAATTATACATGATAATATTACTCCCATAGCAAGCCAAAATAACTTAACTCAAATATATTTTGTGTGTACACTTCTTTAAAAAAATAGTTTTAAAAGTTTACTTAAGTTATGCAGAAATGATTAAAAAAAAGAGTGGGAAAATTAAATTAATTCTATACATTTGGGAGAAGCCAGGGTGAACTGGGACCCCTGTAAAATCCGCTACTGCCAAGGGAACGTGTCATATACTAATAATTTCAGAAACGAATATATTTCTTACAATGCACAGAGAAGGAATAATGTCAAATTCACCAGCACAAAGCCAGTGTCGCCAAACGAATCTAATTTTTACCAAATTGTATAAATGAGGAAATAATTCTACTTCTATCAGTTTTAGTCATTAAAAATATTTACTATATTCTAAGAATAAATCACTTATTGTATTTCAAATCATTTTTAATAAAAAAAAATTAAAAAAGCAATCAAAGTTTGTTTAAGAAAACTAACACGCTGCTAACAAATTGACTAACATTAAAAGGATGACTGTAGCGAATCATTCTAAATTTCTTCCGACAGCAAAAATTATGTTGTTACATTATAATGTTTAATTATATACTCATAAATTAAGTGCGCACCAGTTTAATTTTTCTTGAGTACGAAAATATATTTCTTAATTTACTGGTTCTTCGTTAACTTTTTGTTTATGTTTATTATCATTATGAAGAAGAATAACTTACGTAATTTTGATGATTAACACTGATGATTTTTAGAATTAGTTTCATTGCAAAAACGTTCTTTAAAAATATTTTTGCTATGCATTTATGTTGAAATGTTTAAATTGCATTAATTACAGCACTTAGCTAGCGAAAAAGTAAATATGACCATCTTTGTGCTTATTATTGGAACCTAATTTTCGCCAAGATTATTGTTCAATTATCCTCAAGAGCTCAAGTGCAGGAATTTTCAATAAATATTTATTCAAAAATGTATTACTAGTATTGTAGTGTTTTTTCTCTATTCAATCGCTGAAAATGTGGTCAATGTATGCTCAAAAGTATCGTCTAAAGTATTATTATTATTTTAAAAACAAATGCACATTATAAATACTCAGATAAAAAAAAGCACAGAACTAAACTAAAACAATTTAAACTAAAACAAGCATTGAAATATAGTGAAGATGAAACAATCAAGTAGGGGAATGTGGGGCAAAGTGAAATGGCAAAATACTTTCACAGTTTGCAGCGCCACCTATCTAGATATATTTTAGCAAAGTCCCTAGACATACATTCTATTCCTATCAACAAATAGATAGATATAAAGATCATTGAAAAAAATCATACGTCCTTTTCAAAATTTAATACACTTATTGTAATATTCGTGTTTTCCCAAAAATATTTTTGTTATGATACAATTATAAAAGCTTTGTAATTATCATTTTAAGTATTAATTGAGATCTACTGGTACCCAGTACAATACTTATTTCGTTTATGTTAAGCGAATTTTGCTTTTAAATGTTCAATGTAATTTGTCAAGTGCACGCGGGGCAAGGGGAATAGTTCATTCCGTTTACTTTAATGCAATCATGTTTTAAATCAGTGTAGGTATTTCTTTATTTATTAATTCATTTACATTATTTTACCTATTAATTCACTTATTTGTTGATTCGTTCACTGATTTTCTTACTTATTCTATATTTTATTTACTCTCTTCTTTTCTCATAAGTTAATGCGTTCATTAATTTGTTTATTTATTTATTCGTTTATTTTACATTAATGAGTCATTTATTCGTTTATTTATACGTCCATTTGTTGAAAATTACTGTTAATCATTTAATAGAAACTTTTTCATTGTTAAAATATTGGATTTTTCACTTTGTCCCATATTTTTTAAGGTGAAAAATTTCTACCTTTTTTTGAAGGTGCCAAAAATGAAAAATAATATTTCAACGCAAGTTGTTATACAAAATAAATTATTCAATCTGTATGTACAATAATTTTCAGAACAATTTTCCGATGCGTACGTTTTGAAGGAGGTCAGCTATTTTAACTATTTCACTTTGTCTCACATTCCCGTACTTTTATTTTATTACTTTACGTATTAGGGGGGCCGTAAAGTCGTTTTTTTTCTTTTTTTTCTCGAATAAATAAATCGTTAAATGTTTTTATTCTAAATCCACGGTGTTTCTTCTCGTTATCAAGAGCATTTGCGAAACAGTAGGAAATTTTAAATATCGAATAGATATTTAAAAAATAAAGATTTTTTTTTAGCAAAATATCATAAAATGGCATCTTGAATAAGAGAAACTTTCAAGTTTTTGTGTAATAGAAAGTGTTTTAGAAATAGAAAAAAAAAAAAAAAGATAAATCTGACTACTTTACTCATAATATTCACTTGACACTGCATCATCTGTTTGCACTTTATTGTGATAGATATACGAAGAAAAACGTTGAAAATTTATCTTGTATCCTACACTGCAAAAAATGAACTGTTGCTTTTACAGTATAATTCTGGCAGATAAAGTTCCTATTTAAAACTGTAAAATGAACAATAAAATACTGCAAAACTAGTAATTTTACGGTTTCTTACTCTAAAGTAAGACACTTTGCAGTTTATTTCCGTAACATTTAGCTGTATTATATTGTAAAAACAACAGTATAATACTGGCAGCAGAGGTTCCAGTTTAAAAATGTAAAATGCACAGTAATAAACTGTAATATTAGCAATTGTACTGTTTATTACTATAAAATTAGCAATTTTTACAGTTTATTACTATAATTAGCTGCATCATACTGTAAAAACATTTTTTTACAGTGTAAATGTCATTTTAAGATATTTTCCTCCATTTTTTTAATCGATCCAGGATTTAAAATTTACCATTAGATGGTAAAAAGTCCTTGATAACGAGGATAGTTACATCATTGATTTAAAATAATAACTTTTCCAGTCAACCTAATAGAATCACATAAAATTTGCCGCATAACCGAGGAAATGTTTTATTGCCGAAATAAATGTTTCAAACGAACCAAATACTGACAGAAACAAATCACTTATAAGAAATTTCTCCTAAACGTATAAAGGAAAAAAAAATCATAATTTTAATGTACTACATAAATAAAGAGCATATAAATAAAATACTTTAATAATATTCACTTATATGGTACATCATAACCTGGTATGTAACTGCTCTCTTACATGCGGCTTTGCGATTTGGCCAGGATAGCGAACAAAAAAGTGAAACCATATATTTTGGTAATAACAAAAACAGACGAATTCTGGACATAAATGTACTTTAACGATTACGGCGAGGACATTTCGTTTGAATTGTTGTGATAACGACCACATTATTCTACGTTATGCTTTGATATTTCCCCACATATCATTTAAAAAATGACATGATGAATCCAATGAAAGCTTCGCGACTTTTCATGTAGCGTTTCTGAAACAATGCCTAACTTTTATCTTTATTTTCAAAGATAATTAACAAATTGTGATTCCGTATATGTTGCTTGTATGTTTTGTTGTCGCTTTAGGTTTTAAAGTTTTAGCAATAATTATCACGTATTGCTAGTTTTTGTACGCTAACGGAGTAGAAAATCTTTTATAGCTCTGGAAAAAAAATGATGAATTGCTTAAAAATGCATAGATCTACTTTTTTATTTCCGAAAATTGTAACGAAATCAAAAACATGTATTAACTGTATAAAATAGTAAGTATCATTACTTTGACGATATGTAAAAAGTAACATATGTTTGAATGCCGATATTAATTTTACTTTAAGGTAAATGGTGTTTTTCTCCTAATGAAATTAATCATCTTCTTCTAACAGAAATAGAAAAATGACGGTTTATGTTAACGAAATTAGTAATTTGGTTTACTAATTTTCAAAAAAGTAGCATATGCTTCGATGCCAAATTGTTTCTATTTTTTTAAGTAATGTTGTTTTTTCTCCTAATGAAATAAATCTTATTTCTTTATCAAAACACTTAATATCTTTTGAACAACACTAGAAAAATGACTGCTAAACAAAATAAAATAAATGATGGTTACTTAATATTAACGAAATTACTAATTTGATTTCCTGATTTGTAAAAAAAAAATTTGGTTGTTCAATTTGAATGAAAAAAAGCTATGCTACATTATTATGTTGAAGTTTCAAGTAAAGATTTCAAATATATGTCGAAAGACTTCGATATTTTAATGCTTTAAAGTCCATTGTAATTTTTGTAAGTGAGCTGGATCGATTTCATGTTTTTGAAGTACAACGAAAAAAATGAATGTTGTTTTTACAGCATGATGCAGTTTATTTTATAGTAATAAACTGTAAAAATTGCTTATTTTACAGTAATAAACTGCAAAACTGCTAATTTTACAGCACTAAACCATGAATTGCTAATGTTACAATTTATTACCGTGTATTTTACAGTTTTAAACTGGAACCTCTGCTGCCAGTATTATACTATTGATTTTACAGTACTACAGCTAAATTTTAAGTCAATAAACTGTAAAGCTGCTAATTTTACAGTACGAAACAGCAGCATTGCTAGTTTTACAGTTTATTACTGTGCATTTTACAGTTTTAAATTGGAGCTTCGGATGCCAGTATTATACTGTAAAAACAACAGTTTATTGTTTGCAGTGTAGTCAGAATTTCGTCCGTGGAATATATTAAACGCAAGACGGTTACACTATTGTATTATACCATAGATGTTATGTCTGATAGAGTTAATAGATGTTTAATTAAAATATTTGCAGCGATTACTTTAAGTGAGACCATAACTTTATGAAATACACCCTTTAAATAGGAGAGTAAATACGTTACAAAGAAACTTTTAGCACACAGGGCGCTTCAAAACCGCGTTGGACCAATTTTGAAATTGCTTGGCGTTACGAAAGTCTCTGAAAGGCGATATAACTCGTTAAATTTTATCTGCTATATTCTGAAGTATTAAGAGGCAGTTTGAGTGTGTTTCGACATCAAAGTCATTTCGTGTTACGGAATATGACAAAGTGTCAGTCAAAAAATAAATTTTCACCACAATCAAATCAGCGCTTGGAAGTAGGTGGAACATGACTGTATAATGTCGTTTGAAGTTACGTTGTTCCATTACTGTGTACTTATTATGTTGCGGTTTTAAAGCACGAGCAATTTTGTTACGTTCGAATAGTGGCAGTTTCGTATAGCTCCTATTCTTTGAGCAGGATATTTTACATATCATTAATAAACTCCAAACATATTCAGCCTTTCGAATGGTGCTGAAAATACTGGCTAAAATGGCATGAAGGTCCACTGTAAAAATATTTGTTAATTTTACAGTATTATACAGCTAATTTTAGAGTATTAAACTGTAAAATTGCTAATTTAACACTAATGAACTGTAAATTGCTGCTTTATAGAAATAAACTGTAAAATTGCAATTTTTAGTTTTATTACTGTGCATTTTAGTTTTAAACTGGAAGCTCTGCTGCCAGTATTAAACTGCTGTTTTTACAGTATAATAAAGCTCATTTTGTGGTAATAAACTGTAAAATTGTATTAATAAACTGTAAAATTGCTGCTTTACAGTAATAAGCGGTAAAATTGCTGCTTTACAGTAATAAACTGTAATATTGCTGCTTTGCAGTAATAAACTCTTTAATTACTGCTTTACAGTAATAAGCTGTAAAACTTTCTGTTTACAGTAACAAACTGTAAAATTGTTAATTTTACAGCTTATTACTGTGCAATTTAAAATTTTGAACTGGAACCTCTGCTGTCAGTATTATACTATAAAAACAGCAGTTTATTTTTTGAAGTGTACAACACATTTACGATGTTCTATTTTCTTCGCAATGGTTATAAAGTTTGTGATCATGATTTTGAATTTAGCTCGCAATTGAAGGGGAAAGTGAATAAAGGTGATATGTGATAATTTTGGAAAAACTTACTTTTTATCATGGATGAAGGTGATAAAGTAACATTTTTTTTTTCTTTTTTAAAAGTTTTTTCTAAAAATTAAAAAAAAATGTCACATATCGTATTTATTCACTTGCCCTTTCAATTGTGTTTGTGAGTTAACACAATTGAGCACACACTAATTTGAATTTGTGTAAATCATTCAAATTCAAATGTCACATATCACCTTTATCCACTTGCCACTTCAATATTGTATATTAATAACTAATTTTTTTTTTACTCCAAAGTAGAAGTACAGTAGACCGACCAGTGAATGAAACTTTTTGAGCAATTTCATTTTCAAAAACAAATATCCGCGCTAAAAATTGTAATATTTGAAACATGGTAGTAAAAATATTTTTCATGATACATTGTAATTATGTAAAAAAATTGGGAGAACTGTTATATGGTTCTGCATCAGACTTTTTAGGGGGCTAAAGTAAGAAAATGTGCCTACACCCAGTGAACAAAGACCCCAAACACGCTGCAAAAAATAAAATGTTGCTTTTGCAGTATAATACAATTAATTTTGTAGTAATAAGCTATAAAATTGATAATTTACAGTAATAAAATCTAAAGTTGCTAATTTACTGTTTATTACTGCACTGTAAAAATGAATGTTGTTTTTACAGTATAAAGCAGCTAATTTTATAGTAAATATGTAAAATTGATACTTTTACAGAACTAAACTGTAAAATTGCTAATTTTACACTAATAAACTGTAAAAAATTGCTAATTTCACACTAATAAACTGTTAAATTGCTAATTTTACGCTAATGAACCGTAAAATTGCTAATTTAACAGTTTATTACCTTGCATTTTAGTTTTAAGCTGGAACCTCTGCTGCCAGTATTATACTGTTGTTTTTACAGTATTATAGAGCTAAATTTTACGGCAATAAACTAAAATTTCTAGCTTTATAGTAAGGAACTGTAAAATTGCAAGCTTTACAATTTATTACTGTGCATTTTACAGTTTTAAACTGGAACCTCGACTACTAGTATTATACTGTAAAAACAACATTTCATTTCTTGCAGTGTACTCTCATTTCACATACTGAGGTAGCTTTTCTCAATATATCAGGAGGAATCTGATAACGCGCGTGATGAGAAAACCTCTGCCTTAATGGTAATGCTTACACAAAAAATTGCTGTTCCGTGTACCAATCCCTTGCTTAAAAATATTTTTATTCTAAGCCATAAAAGCTCGAAATTAAGTTGACTTTTCATCCTAAATCTCACACTCTTTTGCATTGAAAACAGGGTTAATTACAACCCTGAAACGCGTGTATGTAGATATATGCAACTTTTGTGCAATAAAAGCCCAAATAATATTATTTTACATTGCATCTTTCTTTAACTACGATTTCTCTTAGTCATAAAGTGGAGTATCCCCAAGTCATCTCTACATGTATACTTTACCACTCCTGAGTGAAAAACATGTTTTTTAGCATGAACTTTGTCTTCGCCATGTATCTCAGTTCACATAATGATATTTGTTTTATCTGATTGTGATAAATATCTACGAAAGAAAAGGGGTTCTACAAAAATAATGGCAAAAAGCTATTCTAATTGATTTTTTTAGGAAAAAGAGACTCGACAAACGTGTGTCTAATGGAGCTAGGCTTTAACTCTTATTCAAATTCTGAGGTTGTTTTCCTCATTAGTGAATCAGCAGGGATCTGATAATGCTCTGAAAGAGAAAGCCGCAGGTAAGATGAGTCTGCTTCTCACAGAAAAGGTGCTGTTCTGCTCATTAATCCCTTCGTTTAAAAATACTTTGCTCTCACTGTAAGCCGCAAAAGTTCTTAATTAAGTTGTGTATTGATGTGGTTCTTAGTTCAATTTGAAATTATAACTGAGTAGGAATAAATGCTTGTTTTATTTATTTACTTATTTATTTGTGAATGAAAAACTATAGAAAAAAATAAGTAAGATACACTGCCAAAAACGAACTGTTGTTTTTACATTATAATACGGTTCCAATTTAAAACTGTAAAATGCACAGTATTAAACTGTAAAACTAGCAATTTTACTGTTTCTTAATGTAAAGTTAGAAATTTTACAGTTTGTCGCGCTAAAATTTAGCTGTATTATACTGTAAAAACAACAGTTGATTACTGGCAGCAGAGGTTCCAGTATAAAACTGTAAAATGCACGGTAATAAACTGCAAAATTAGCAATTTTAGTTTATTACGGTATAATTAGTAATTTTAGTTCAGTATAGTAAATTTAGCAATTTTACAGTTCATTACTGTAAAATTAGCAATTTTTACAGCTTATTACTACAAAATTAGCTGTATTATACTGTAAAAACAATATTCATTTTTTACAGTGTAAATGAAAAATAAAAGACAAGTTTAAGTAACATAGATAATTTAGGGAAAAAAAACACGTAAAAAAATATGAATATATTTTTTTTCCCTTTATAAAATATAACAAAGAAATACACTGCTGTTTAGTTTACTGAGAATAAATAAAAAATGCTAACTAATTTTATCCAGATGAACAAATTTATATATTTCTTTAAAAAATGAGATTCGTGCAGCTCTAAAGACTTAAGAATCCATGTTGATCTTTATTAAGCCTTACATTTTAAGCACGCAATGATCAGAACTGAAATATTTGGACAGATGAAGTATTTCAAAATGTGATCCACATCAGACCAAAGCATTGACTAAGAAAAAAAAAAGCTATCGGGTTGACGTGCCAAAGTTTGACCATTAGTAATGTGATTCTTTCTAATGCAATTTAAAGAGGAATTCATTGTATAGGAAAGCAAGCATGCGTGCCTCGGCTAAGCAAGCTGATCTGCCAATGGTTTGTTTGTACGAAACTAAAGAGGTAAGTCACGCGAGCTTACATCATTAGGCTAATAATAGTGTTGACTGGAGTACAATAACGCATACCCGTGTTTAGGAATTTCCTGGCTTTTATTTTTGATTTTTTTTGTACTGTGGTGAATATTCTTCTTTCTTCATTTCTAAGGAGTATAATCATATTTATTGAATAAATATTGTGCAAGGAAGAAATAAGTTTAAAAAAAAATTCTCTTGAAGTTATAGTTTCGATTTTTTTGAAGCAATGACAGACATTTATCTAGACAAAAAGGTTGTCTTAAAATATAATGAAAGCAAAAAAAAAAAAAAAAAAGCACATATCGTAAAATAATGTAAGGGGCACGTTTTAATTTGGATATTCAAAAAAGATTTTCTCCCCTTACTCTAATTGTGCGTCTGTTTTATCAAAACTGTTTCCTGTAATGCATTAATAATTTAAATATTATTTGTTTTAATTACTTCTAAACTGTTTATGCTATCCCTCCAAAATAACTGGTAAATCTAAGAAAATTGGAAAGGTTTCTGGGGCGCTATCACTTCAAAATATTTACGAAAACCATGAACGATACTTTTTTTTTGAACGTTGCGACATCCGTAACAAAAGCGCTGCATTTACTATTGGCATTATCGATTCAAATAGTACAAAAACATTTATGCAGTTGTAAGTTTAAAAAAAAATGCTCTCGACGCGCGCGTCAGATCTATCATTTTTTAAAGCATTGTATCTCTCGAACAAAAGTTTGACATAAACTGCTATTAATAAACACAAAATATGTATATATGTTTTATTAAAAGAACTTCGAAAAATGAAAAACAATAAATCTGAGCTTTTTCAATTCAAATATTATTGTTACTGTCTTGTTTCACTTGTTCTGTTAGTTTTTTTCTTACCAATGCTCTGTATTATTTTCCGTCGAACGTGTAAGCTAATTTCATAAAATTATTTATTTTCCGCATTCACTTAATAATTAAGATACTTTAAATAAACAACAACATTTAGAGGGATATTCTTGGTTTGGTATACTATATTTTCAGGTATTTTTATGCACGAATCTTTTTTGTGTCGTAGTAAATGAGGTGGCGATTCTATCTATTCACCTACATTTTCTTTTAATATTAAGAGTTCTTTATTCAAAGCGATTTTGTGAGTTACTTCTTTTGCGGACATTGTTATTCACCGATAATTATATATTTATTCTCAAAAACAGAACTAATGGCACAAAAATGATATATTGTGTAGAAAAAAATATTATTATTATTATTGTTGTTTTGATCTCAATTATTAGTTTCACTAAAAATAAATTACGTACATTGAATTAATATTGATTTAATTTAAAAACATGAAATTTTCGCAATGCTATGACTACAATAAATGGCAATTATATTTTGAATAATTGGTTTTTAATTTTTCTCCCAAAAAAACGCAAGAAAGAAAATAAAAAGGAGACATATACATCTATCAAATCCGAATATAATCAGAGCCTCTGTTTTTCGAAGATTTTTAACGCAAATAATTATAACTAATAATAATTATTATTATGAATGTATATTTTATTGACATGCTTGAAAATCTGAGAGAACCGAAATGAAAAATTATTTTATAACCATTCCATCCATCAAATTAGCTATAAATTAACGATTGCTTGAAACAAATCCTCGTTTAGTTTAGGCCCTCTTTATACCTTTTATTTCTCCACTTTGTTCCTTTTCTTTTTTTTTTTCTGACGTGTTCAAAATTTAATGTTAACAATGTTTTAAATTTAAGAAATGAAAACTAAAATACGAAGTTAAACTACGTCTCTCGAATTAAAAAAAAAAGAGGGTTTTGCAAAACGTGAGCAATTTTCTTGAAAATCATTATTGAGTGCATGAGGCAGAAAGGCACACTTACATTCATTTCTTAAACTACTATTTAAGAATTTCATATTTTTCAGAATTTTTTTAATGTATTTTTGAGTTTTGACATCATTTTTACTACAAATAAAGCCTCCTTCCAGTTTTTTTTCTCACTTCATGTTCATTTTAGGTATTTTTTTCACCGCATGATTACTACATACTACAATGAGAGTAAGTTGAAAACAGGAACTAAATTCGAAAATTTTCTATCTAATGAAAATTCTACTCAGCTGCTTAACAAACATTTTTATTTTACAAATATATGTTTGTATACGTTCTTTAAAATTATCTAATGAGTAATATTCTATAAAAGGTATGACCTAAATCTAAAACTGCATGCAAAGCACCCATGTATTCTAATATAGCATTTCCATCCATTTCGGCCAGTAAATTTTATTTTTCGAAGAAAAAACACGTCACTTACAACAACTACGTGACTCAAAGAGAAAATAAATAAAAAAAGCATACTTACTAGAACCGTCACAGATGCAGAAGTCATTTACCAAAACAGCAAACAAGATGATAGTACTTAACTTGGCAAAAACACCCATCTTAAAACACTTAGAATTTGAGCCACTTATGAAAGTCATTAGTTACAAGTGTCAGTAACTGAGATTCACAGCAGGATGCCAGAACTTGCGGATTAAATCCATTTCTAAGCAGAACAATAGGATATGGAACAGTTTTAACGTCAGTCGATATGGTTAATACACTTCTATATTCCGTTAAATGCACAATCCCTTTTCAATCCAATATATATTGGGCATTGATATGAACTTAGTTTTACTTCTTTTTTTATTATGTATTCATAAGGGACGTAGTATTTGTTTGATAATATAACAAACCAATTTTTTGCTCTATTTGTACATGTTAAAATACTTTTAATACATTTAATATATGCACGTATTCCGGTTCAAATTTACAAGCAACTACTTTGTGAAATATTTTTTTCAATTATGTCGTATCTTTAGTTTTATCGTAGTTTTAGTTCACCTTTAAATTATTATTCCCTTGATAGTTTAATGCAAATTATTCTTTTGCGCATTTTAACTCCTCTTGCAGCACTTTAAATAATCCATTGAGGGTTAAATCCACAATGTTGTGTCTCAGAATCAAACACAATTAATTCCAACACAAGCGAAAGCTCGCATTAAATATTGACAAGAGATTATTCCCAGTCTACGAATTCGAGCCTTTACCGCTGGCTTCGCCGTGCGCTTCGAAACTAGGTGAGGACAGCAAATGATCGCTTCGTAAACGCCGGTTTCCCAGATGCTAGCATTTAGTCGCTAGGTGGCGCTGTCTTACAAGCTTTGATTTGTACCATTTATCATTAGAATAGGTGCAGGAATTCATTTCGAAGAAGTGAAGGTAAGCAAAGAAATGGAAAATTCTGCGAATGCATTCCTTATGAATATGACAAAAAAGGGAAAAGAAAAAAAAACCTAATAAAACAACAAGTTTATTTAATGTCTCTATGAATGAAGCAGCATTCGTTCCGAAGAGGGGATATTTCAAATGCAGTTGCTTTTGAAAAACTCAAGCACTCTCATCGTAAGATAAGAAAATGTTTTGAGAAAATGGTGAATGTAGATTTGGGCTGATGATGTATTGATTGCATGCGAAGAATCTGTTTTAATGATTTCTTTCTTTCCAATTTGTTTGAATATCTAATTAAATAAAATGCACAACAACATAGTTATGCGTTTTTATGAAACAATTCATTTCAAACTTGCAAGTTACTTTCATGTTTTTAAAATTAAATTTATCGTTAATTGAATCTTGTTATCCGGCTAACTATTTGATGTGTTTGTTTGTAATCTTTAAAGCTATATAGTGAATTGTGTAAAGAAGTGCTAATTTTTAACTAGGTGATAAAGATTCAGATCCTTTCATTATTTAAAAAAAATTAAATAAATTAAAAAAAAAAAAAAAAAAAAAAGGAACTGTCACTCATAGCTATTAATTTCGAAAAAAAAAAACTAAGGCTGAGTGGAGTATGCCAGGGAAGGAAAAATATACTAGACGAATTTTTAATATTGAAAACGTGAAATGAAAAAAACACTCACACACCTGCAAATGTTATTTTTATAACATTCTAACGACCTTTTTCTCTATTTTAAAAGGTGATAAATTTGTCATGTTAAATGAAGTTTGAAAATAAGCCTACGTTTTTGAAGCATATTTTCAATTTAATGGGTCAAATACTCTCTTCACTCTATTAAAGTGTCTTTCATCGTAAGCAAAGTTAGTTCCTTATTTAAAATATTTCATTTATTTTTCTAAGCTATGAAGTACAAAGAAAAACATTATAGAAATAAGGCTACACTGATATTCTTCCCCGCTGTTAAGTGAACGGCTAAAGGAACTTTTTTAGCAAGTTAGCTTTCTTGCATTTAGCCTCAGTAAAACTCTAATATACTAAAAACACTGAAGCTTGCTTTTGTGTCAACTGACATTTATGAATTATAAACTAGTATTCTGAGTTTTTGTTACATAACTGATACATTGCTTGTGTTGTTTATTTTTTCTAAGTACCAAACAAATTTTGGTAATTTATCTCTCAGTTATCTGAAAAAGGAAGAACTTTTGATAATTTAAACATTGATTACTGCCTAGTAGGGCGATTAAAAAAAAATCATTTCTTTGGTCCTACCGCGCAGTTTTTTTACACTAATCAGGAATATGATGTATGTAAAATTTTAGCTCAATTGAATAATATTTAGAGGTCGCTCAACGCGATCTAATTCTGTTGAAAATTAGCAATTTCGAGAGTTGGAGTATATAATTTCATTACCCGAAATAATATTGTTCTTCATATAAAATGGAGAAATTATTAAATGTTAGTTTACTCTACTAAGTAATTAGTCAATAAAGTAATAGCTCAAAGTAAGTTGTAAAGACCCCCCCCCCCCCGCTCCAAAGCTGCATCATATCTTACCTCAGTTTGGGTAGAAAATGCAGCTGCAAGCTCGGGTCGTGGTTTCTGTTTTCTTTTCGGTTGTTTGAGATGTATGAGTTTATTCGGCTAAAACACCTAGCATCCACTCTAGACAGGGCCCAATATAAGTGACAGAAAGCCACTTTGATAGTAGCTGCTACAGTACAAAGTATGGTTCAAAATGGGGAGGATTTGACAACGTCCATAAAACGGTTAAGGCAAACTATTCGCTCTGAATCGGCCGTTAACTTACAAAATTCGTTTAAATCTATGACTTCCTTTGATAGTTCACTGGAACGAAACACTTATGCAAAATATATTGGGAAAATAAAGGAAGATCGGCGGGTTTCATACCAATATTAGTATCAGGAACACAAGCATTGATGATTTACTTCTGGGTTCTAGTAAGTTAGTCAGGCACTGGAATTTCTACGGCAAATGCTGCTGTACGATAACCAGTTAGATAAATGGTAACTTACTGAGCTCGTACGTTATATGTGTTTCGATACGACATGCAGTGCCGGTACTAAAGTTGGAGCATGTTTGAAAGTGGGAAAAAAAACTAGGGAAGCAACTTTTACATTGTGCTTTCCGCCATTATATTTCAGACATTTTGTTTTCTGTAGTATTAAAACCGAAGTCCATTCTGGTCTTGATCTCTCGTTATTTTAACCGATAAACCAAGAAATAGGTAGAATTGGGGTATTTGATTGCGTGCAATGTAAAATTCGGCGTTCACGCAATTGCGTGGAACCATCCACTGCCATTGGATCTACAATACTGCTTTTTAAGGGGTTTCAGCAATCATAGTCAAGAATAAAACATTCTAATTTTAAACCTGGAGTGAGAAACGATGAGGTTGAGGAGTTGGTAGCCAATTCAGAGCAACGTGCAACTAGTAATGGAAGTTGCGCAAAGTCAACTTCTGATGACCCATGTAAAAGAAGTGTCCAAAGAAGATACTAGAGCTTTGTGCGATTTTCTTGAGCGGAGCACCTTCTCTTGGTGTATGTTTTCGTGTCCCAGGAGCGGTTCCTCGTGTTATATCTGTGTCAAAGATTCTTTATGCCTTCAAGTTATGGATATTTCATAATCAGTTCAAACTTGCAACGGGACAAAGAAAAGGTATTCGTAACATATGAGTGTGTATTCTTTCACGTTCTTATCGTTAATGGGAGAGAGAATCTAAGAGCTGGATTTCCAGCAACCCTTTTTGTGCAAGCACTGAGAAATGATTTGGAACATTTTCAGCGTCCTTATTCATGTAAAGAAGAAACTCAAAATATATCAGCTGTTTGATCCTGAGCATTGGAATCTTCAAGATAGCTACCAACAACTCTTCGTACTACCAAAGGAACTGACGATTCTAAACGACAATACGGAGCGTGGCATGGCCCTTATTGAAGCATTTGTTACTATCACTAACGACGAAAAACAACGACTGTCTTCTTCAAGTGGTACAGGGAACACAGAAAAGTTTTCGTTTTCAAACACGTTTTCAAAGTTGTAAAAAAGTAACCTTTAAAAGTATTGCAAGAATTAATGAGCGAATTACTATATAATTAATCTATTTAAATTTGTTTTTTATATTTTTCCGTATTCGATTAGTTTTCATACTTTTCTGAACGTTATTGGTTTTTCAGATATTTAGTTCATTTTGTGATTGCACGCTGTTTTTCTTCAGAGATATAAAAAAGCAATAAAGTAACTTTATTATCATTATTTACGTTCGCATTTGTGCCACTATGACAAAATTTGAAGTACTCCTAAATGTAAATATAGTTTACTAAAATTTTGGGCAAATAATTCAGTGCATATAAAGGCATAAATAAGACGGTAAAACGAACAAAAATACAAAGTCTACTTTTTCCCATACATATCATTTACGTTCACGTTTTTGTCAATTTCACGAAATTTCAAGGCGTTTGAGCGACTTCTAAATATTAATATATTTTGTCAAAATTTTGCACAAATAATCAGTGTATATAGTGGCACAAAATAAGAGGCTAAGACGCACAAAAATACAAAGTTTATTTTTTTCCATGCATTTCTGAATCACCCTACTGCCTAGTAATAGTAAAAGAGTAATTGAAAATACTTGTATCAACCACACCCAAGCATATCTGAGGATGAGTAATAGCCACGTTGTTAGAATGTTAAAATTATCCCCTTGATTATATATTCTGGAACAAGCAGTACGTTTACTTAGGCTACTGACTTATCGAGAAAACATAATAGGGTCAACTAGAAGAGCACATTTATTTTCAGCAGAAATATTTGAATGATTTCCAAAACTGTTAAGTTCGAGGAACTTGCATTATTTTTCTTTTTGGGGATACATTTTTTAAAAATGGGAACCGTTGGTTAATCTCCATCATCAATTTTGCTCATCCCACAACCAAAATACTGTTTTAAAATAAACGCAGAAAAGGTATATTTATAAAACATAATAATAATAATATGTGCTTTATTTGCACTCAAGTTGCGGAAATAAAATCAGAGGAAAAACACTTATGCCCTAAACATGCTCCTTAAAAAAAAATAATAGTAATAATAATTCTTGGACAAGAAAATGCCCAGCTAACTATATCACTGTGCTAAATAAATATGTGCATTAGATTCAAAATTTTAACCTAATATAGTGGGGTATTACTTGAAACACTTTAGGTCATTTTTAGACTTTTAGCTTTTTTTGGAAATACAATTTTAACACTACTCCTGGAAAAACTATTAAATCATATCTTTATTGTTTTACCGCATTAAAAAAAACCTTTGGTTAAAAACAAAAAGTACCTTTATCATATTTTCTGCAAGTGAAAACACACGGATGAAAAATATAATTTTCAATTTTTTACTTCTCTTCTAAGCTCACAACAGAGGACGTGGCCCCACTTGTAAGCCCAGAAAATAAAGAACGACTGTAAGATTTAGGTAGCACTCTGTGTGTCAGTCTTACACGTACTTAGTAAATATATATAGTACTTGAAGATTTAAACATGTACGGTACACAGTTTTTTTTTTTCAAAAACTGTTCTACAAGTTTGTTTCTTTGCTTTGTAATGACTTCGTAAAAAGCAGAGGGAAATTTTAAAAATATGTAAAAAATACGATAAAAATGAAATCATCACTTTGACGATTTTACTATAAATTTCTTAAAATAATAATAATTTCCATTATGATGACAATAACAATAATAATACTCATCCAAAGAGAGTAAAAATTGAAACTTAATATCAAAAAACTATTAAAATATCAATAAATAGATTGAAGAAATACATTTAATACCGAAAACGATGTAATTGGCTAACGCGCCGGACATAAATGTTTCCATATTTATTATTTTCATTCAAGTGTTGCATATAAAACACAAAAAAAAAAAACCTGAAAAAAAAGCAAAATCGCACTTCCTATGTCTATACATATGACCTATGACACCTCTAGAGACATCCATATCTGCTAATTTTATAGTACATACTTCAGTATAGATTTTAGATTCAAAATTTAAGTTAAAAAAATTATTGGATAATGTAGATAACTTCGACACAAGTTATGTACTAGGCAAATACACTAGATGCAATGGGTGATATACCTAAATAGCACTAAAGTGAGAAAAAAAAAAACGTTTAGAGGGAAGAATAAAATAAGCATGAGTTAGAGGAGTTTTGTCTTTGACAGTGTCTCAAAACACAATGTTGGACCAAACATATTTTGATTATTAATATTTCCCCTAAATTCATCTCCAGACTTTCTACTAAAAAAATAAAAAAAAGATTAGAGGCAAAAAAAAGTGGAAAAACAAATACTATAAAAATGCACTTTGTCCTTCTTGGCACATAATCGATTAGTAAGGTCATAGGCTAGCAAGGAGTACAAGGCATTACCATCGTCGACAGGGCTCCAGGAAGAAAAAATATTTCTCCATACTCTAGGAGCCCCCTGGAGGATTTTGCGGATCATTGTTCCTCCTATTTGACATTGGTGATTCTTTCTTTGCCCCATTAGAAGAAGGAACCTTTAGGCAAAACAGTGGTAAAGGATGTACTAAATCTCCGAATCGAGGTTAATGATCTCAGAGCTCAGACGGAATTAATTAATGGTAGCTAAATAAAAACAGTTTCCTGGCTAACCAATAAGTATGTAATAATCACCTTACTGACGTTATTTTATAAATACACTACAAAAAGTAAACTTTTGTTCTTATAGTACAATACTCTGGTTCCAGTTTAATATTGTAAAATGCGCATTAATAAACCGTAAGTTACCAATTTTACAGTATATTGCATTAAAATTAGAAATTTTTACAGTTTATTACCATAAAATTAGCTGTATTATACTGTAAAAACAACAGTAAAATAATGACAGCAGAGGTTCCAGTTTATTATTATAAATAAGCAATTTAACAGTTTATTACTGTAAAATTAGCAATTTTACCGTTTATTACTGTAAAATTAGCTGCATTTTACTGTAAAAACAACATTGTATTTTTTTGCAGTGTGCATGCTATATCAAAGCATGTTATGTTTATTTTTCCTTCTTTTGAATATTTTTTAGAACGTGGCATATTCCAACCTCGAAAGGCGCGCTTGGCAGTCATGAGCGCTTCCATTTGAGAAAGGGGTGATAGGTTATGTTACGCACTTGCCGGTGGTTTCAGCTTTTACTTCCTGGTTAGATGTTACTTGGCATTTCCCCCTGTTTTGGGAAAACCTGAAGATACCTCAAGCATGCGCAAATGCGAGGAAGGTCGTACGGTAAAATATTCCCAAGTAGCATCAACTCATCGGATTTTGCTCGGCTGATTATCGAACTCCTCGTAAACTGATCCCGTAACACACGATGATATCGTTCCGATCAGTATCCGAGCACGGTTTTCGATGAGCTACTTTTCATCGGAAAGCGATATCTTTCCAGTCAATTTTCCCGATGAAAATAAGTCGAGCTATATTCCATTGGAAAACGATATCCTTTCGATCAAGTTTCCCGTTGAAATTCATCGGCACGGGACTGTTCTGCTCGCAAATTGTCCAAATTTCATCGTATTTCGAGCAAAACTCATCGGATTGTGTTTGGCCGATGAGATATATTGGATCAACGGCCGACGAGAATTTCAAAGGTTTTTGATGAATGGCCGATCATCGGCCGATGAGATAATGCTGCTAGGGTCAAATAGCATATATAACTGTAACAATATGCTTTTTTTTCTCCTATAAAATCGCTTAAATTTTGAATGAAGCCAAACAGAGCACACAATTTTATTAGTAAGTAAGAAAAAAATATGCAAATGATATAATCACAAAACAACTAAGGAATTTCTGTAATTACATTGCGAAGTTATTTGATATATATACACCGTATATTAGAACGTTTTGTTCGCAAAAGTGTCAGGTGTGTTACGATCGATTTCTTTTCCTATCATATTTCTATAAAATGCATATTCTCGTAGGAACATATTTTTATGTTTTAAAACGCTTCCTTATATAAGACATTTTAAATATTTGTTGACATAATTTATATTTTAATACCCATAAATGGGCTGTACATGTTGATATTCTTTTCACAAAGTAACACATTCAAATGACATGACCACCGTTTGAAAAATAATATTAAAGATATTAAAGGGAAATCATTCAGTAAGATTATCGAGATAAGATATTTAACATTTTCAAGTGCGTATGTGTAGTTTAAATGTAGTGCAACGTTTTTTTATTGCAATAAACATTTTACTGCATTGCAAATACATTTTTAAAGTCCTGTTGCAGTTACTGCGTCGATTACAAAATCCCGAATAAGTTCAAAAATATCTAATAAAGTGTGCCGTTAGAAATGTAACGAAACCTAAAAAGTTTTTTCTGAGTTTAATTTATAGGTTATGGATAGCTTAAAATTATAATTTATAAATATTTTTTTTGCTATGCTTTCACATAATTATTTTCTAAATGTCATGATTTTTTTTTCATTTTTAAATACTGGAGTTCAAATCAACATATTGATAGAATTCAGTACTATGTACTGTAATAAACGGGAACACATGTTATTTATTTTTAATAACTTTAAAATTGTAAATGTGAGAAAAATCTTTAAAATGTTTACAGAATGTTTATTTTGGATGAAATACATTGATACAGTTGAATAAGTTTACGTCTAAATAAATTCTGAAATATTACAAGATACGTAGTAAATTTATGTAGGCTCTTCAAACCAATGCTACATTAACCAACCCATTATTGTTGTCTCTATCAAGAATATTTGAAACTAGCGATTTGAATCAAGAACTGTAACAAATGAGACTGAAAACTATTATCGTAATGATTGCGTTTGGAAGTGCAAAACTCAATAATTCTCTCAGAAAAGTTCCACGTTTATGTTTAATACAGATGACATTTTCCTCCGGCTACTGTAAAATGTATTCAGTACTGAGAAATTCAGTTGTCAATAAAATAATAAAATATTGATGATTGCTGAGTTAACGTTTTAAAGTTTTAAGAGAAAATGGAAGGTATTGCATGCGAAACATTTTCATGAATTAGTCTTGCTGGTGCATCATTATTTCAAAATGTTTATTCTTATACAATAGACGTTTACTGATGAAAGTCTCTTATTCCATTATTGTTATTGTAAGCGAACTTATTGTTTACACCATATTAAAATGGTTGACTTACGTGTATAATGTTACTGCAAGAATAGTTTTGCAAAGTATGGTTTAACAGCAAAGTGTAAAAATGTATTATCGAAAGTCATTAGGCATGATAAATTAAAGCAGCATTTTCTGTCATTGATACAAGTCATAAAAATTTTATTTTAATGAAGGGGAATCATATGTATTCTGTGTTATATTTCTTTAGACTACTTATATTGAGTTATAAACATTTAGTAAGAAAACTATGTACATTGCATGTTATTATAAGTGCAAAACTAAGCAACGTCGTTTTCTATCAAAAATCTTTGGTATATTAATGACATTTGAAATCATACCTTTGGTACCTTATTATGCGTTAATATTTGTGTTTTAAGAGTTTATCTGTGACATTCAACGGTAGGATCGAAAGAAAAGGCATCACCATTTAAAAAATTCATTGCATCTGAATACGAATTTTAATGGTGCGTTAAAGGGTTGAAAAGTAAAAAAATAAAAAATAGGAAGCATATCGGCATTTACAACATAATAAAACTGCTGTTGAATATCTAATTGATGCCATTTTATCATATGGAAATAAATCCGAATATATATTTGCTTTTAATTCCCTAAAATAGAATAAAATGCACCAAAAAACATAACTTAAAATGTTTCTGCCATACATTAAAATAAAAAAAAATAATATGTGAAAGCCGCGCCTGCCACTTGCTAGCTTAAAAAAGCGTAGATGGGTTGTGGGTGATAACTTTCCGAAATTTTCAATTTAAAACTTACATTAGCTGTTTCCTTTTGACATATTCAACTGAACTATGTATTTGCAATTAGTATCGTTCCACATTGTTTGGTACGGCTCAAAATTCTTTTTATTATTCTTCCACTTATTCTTATCTTACCTAACACCTCTATTTTGGTCAGAGAACACCTGACGCATGCGTAAATACACGGAAAGTTTTAATGGTCATGGGGTGAATTGGGTCCCGGGGTAAAATGGGTCACGGAATAAAATGGGTCGCGGGGTAAAATGGGTCATGTTTATTAGAAGAATCTTTAAAAATGTATGAATGTTATTTTTTTTTCAGCGTTGCCATTTTTGTGCATTATTGACACCAAGCAACATTTTTTATTGAAAATGTAAATTAAAAACACACACATACACTAACACACCTGAAAATGTTATTTTTATAAATTCTAACGAGCTTTTTCTCTATTTTAAAATATGCTAAATTTGTCTGTTAAATGAAGTTACACTTGCCTATGTTTCTTAAGCATATTTTTGATTTTAAATGAGTCAAATACGGTCTTCGCTTTATTAAAGTATTTTTCATCGTAAGCAAAGTCAGTTCCTTATTTAAAATATTTCACTGATTTTTCTAAGCTCTGAAGTTTAAAGAAAAAAAATTATAAAATAAAACTACACTGTAACTTTCCCCCATTGTTAAGTGAACCGCCAAAGGATCTTTCTTAGCAAGTTTTTCATTTTGCGCTGAATGGACACATTTTATATTCAAAATAAGTTGTAAATTCTACTTTAACGTTACAGATACTAGCGATTAAGTGTTTTTGTTAAAAGAAGTTCGATTGTGTTCATATTAAAAACTTTTGATTTAAAGAAAATTAAATGAAAATACACATTAAGTTTTTCAACCTACTGCATAGAGCACATTTTCAGAAACAACTTCCTAAAATGCTGAAGAAAAAACAGCAAAACTGAATGCTCTACAGTATTGAAACAAGCGTTGGGTAAAATGAGTCAGTATTTGATTTAAGTTAGGCTTATCAGATACTAAAGAGCTAATCATATCTTCTGCTAATTAACTCATGTTTTGGTGTCATGTATGCATATACTGATTTAAAGCAAATAATATATTGCTTGGTCATTCTTTTGATACACAAATATATAAACTTATAGTGCAAAATAATTAAATTAAATCAAAAATCCTGAAACTAAGAGCACAGCTTTTGCTCGATGAACTTCCTTCAGGAGATGTTGTTAGGGAGTGAAGCAAAAGTGGCTTATTTTCCCCTAAGGGACCTGGGAAACCAAATCATAGAAAAACATTCCACAGAGCTGAATTCAAATAATGCAGTTAAAGGAACGGCATAAACATCTAAGATCTCAACTACACGTGACTCTTTTTTTTTTTTTTGATATTAGAACAAGTGAGTCAAGCATGCTTTTTATTTTTATGCAAATTAAAACTTTTATTATAAGCACACTCTCACCGACATCAATAACCAAAAGTAAAGAAGAAACTTTAAAAGTTACCAAAAGAAAAAACTGCACACATGCAGAAAGACATGTGAAATTTTAACAAGTTTGACAGTATTGAAAAGATTGCAATCTGAAAAAACCTAAAGAGATAAAAAAAATCAATTAAAGTTACACACAGATACAAAACTAAATAAATAATAAATAAATCTTTTCTTTAAAAGAAATTCATAACTGAATCGAAGTGCATTGATAGTAAGCTTTAAAAGTTGGGTAGTGGGAACAAGTTAAGATTTTTGAGGAAAATGTCAGAAAAGTACATTCTCATGCCGTCATTTTCCCCCACAATGCAGAATAAGGTGCAATGAAACTTAAAAATACAGTGAAAGTTTTTTTTTAACTCAGAGAGAGGTGATGTTTGGAAGGATGATGCATCGTAAACAAAGCTAGACATTCATGGCCCTAAGATGAATCAGGATGACAGTATTGATTTCTGGAAATGTTTATATACTAATTGTTTACTCATTAATGAACAAAAGTATCAAAGTACTATTCAATAAATCGTGGAATCATATCCTTTAAAGAATGACTAATTTTACCCCACTAGGGACCTATTTTACATCACGATATGGGGTAAAATCAGTCATTGACAACACATTTTTAAACTTATTTGTGAGTATCAATAATTTGTTTTTTCCGAAATATTTCACTTAAAATGTCTTGAGGAAGAGTCATTTGCATATCCTGAGCAGTTTATTCACTGGTGGAATAAATATATTTTTTGCTGTCAAAGCCTGATTGTAAAATTGCCCTTTTTTGACCCATTTTACCCCACCTGACCTTTTGTTTTTCGAAACAAATTAGATTTATACCAATTCATGATAACACAACACAGTAAAATACTTCTAGCCCTAACAAAGAATAGTTTTCATGAGGTAACTTCCTATATTTTGCATGCTTTTATAAAAGTTTTTCAAAGAAAATGCTGATATTTTCCCAAGAGAAATAGATTATCATTTATGTATAAAATTCCAACATTTTTTTAAATAAAATTTTGTGGACACGGAAAGACCGAGCATTCATGTCGCTGAAAACTTTGAAGCAAAAAGAGAGAAAATCTATTTTCCATCTCATTGGCGTGTAAATGCAACAGCACGGCCACAACAGGTTAAATTTTGGCTACAATGTAAAACGTTAAAATTGTTTTAAAACAAGAAGATTTTCCAAACATGCTAATGAAATTGTGAAACAGACTTAAAGACTAAGGCACACTAAGTGTTGAAAATGTAAATTTGTTTGTGAAAAATTAAACTTTCTGCAGTCATGGACGCACTCAAGTTATAAAACATAGTTATTTATTTATGTTTGCTTACTCTTTAAACTATCTCTCTTTTCTCTTATTCATGAATTTCTAGTCTATAGTTGATTACTCGTAGTCCCAAAGTACCACGTTTGTATAACTTTCACTTAAGCCTTTCGGTCGTATCATTCATAATACCGATTCAAAAGGAATTTAGTAATACTAATTATTTTCATATTTATGCCGTAATACTTGAAGAAAGCATCAAATAATAAATTATCTATGCAATAATAAATGTCCAGAGTAGAAATAATATTGCACTAAATATTGTGAAAATTATTAATGTTAAGGGCAAAAAAACTGTTATTTAGTAGAGATAGAAATGTGAAATACTTTTTTTAACCAATTTATTGGTATAGATATGGTTAAGAAAATTTCAAAGCAAAACGTGTTTTAAAGAGCTACCATTCATACTTATAGTATATTCGTGTCATGACAAAAGGTTCCTTCCCTCAGGGCTGCCGAGAGCAAAGGCGGGCCCATTGTCAGATTGGTCGTTGCGCCTCCTCCCCTCATATACACTGTAAAAAATGAATATCGTTTTACAATATATGATACAGCTAATTTTATAGTAATAAACTGTAAAAATTACTAATTTTATTGTAATAAACTACAAAATTTCTACTTTTACAATACTAAACTGCAAAATTGCTAATTTACAGTTTATTACAGTGCATTTTACAGTTTAAACTGGAACCTCTGCTGCCAATATTATGCTGCTGTTTTTACAGCATGATACAGCTGAATTTTTCGGCAATAAACTAAAATTTCAACTTTACAGTAAGAAATTGTAAAATTGCTGGTTTTACAGTTTATTACCGTGTACTTTATAGTTTTCAAGTTAAACTACGGCTGCCACTATTATACTGTAAAAACAACAATTCATATTTGCAGTGTACTTTTAATAATTTATTCTTATCCAATCTTGAGCTGTGCCTTAAAGGTCCAAGTCCTTCGTTTCCGACTAGGTTGACATGACCTCTCGTCGGCGCTGCACTCACTACACGAAGTAAGAAAGAGCTATATACCAATTTTAAAACACTTAAGATGTCACGTGACTCATTATCTACCACTCAAAATTGCAATTTTTATTTAGAAACGTCAAGCAATTGCAAGAATAAGAAATCATGATTGCTTAATATTTCTTTAACATAACATGGGTTCAAAACGATTTAAATAATATTGTTTAACTCAAGTACATTGCTGTATGTATCCGCTGAAAAAAAAAGAAAGACATACACCCATTGTATAAGTTTTACATTCTTAAAACTTATTGAAAAAATCAGGAAATAATTCTCGGAAAAGCACGGCACTTATTTGAAGAAAATATCGATTTTATTGATTTTAATCAAATGGCCTTTTCGTGCGTTTCTTTGCGTAATTTAACTTATTATATTAACCTATTTGGTGCATCTGAAAGCTAAAATATTTGAAAGATAATCAAGAGAATATATTTCCAATCATCAAAAGAAAACTCATTACTCGTGAGTTTCTTTGAAGCTGTTTCAGGATTTTACTTTTACCATTATGAAAGGAATTGTTGGATACTTTATTTCACCAAATTTTAATGTTTTATCGATATCAATTCATCCTGGAAAATGAATACTTTATTTGAATTTAGCAATTTCACTTTTTATGCATTATGCATTTTAAATCGATGAAATAGTAATTTAGTTTTCAAAGATGAAACATAGAGTACAGATTTCAGGAAAAAATGGATAGCGTAGTATACATATTTACTTTAATAAACAAAATAATTTATTATTCTGCTTTTAGAAATAGAAAATAAACTAATTTTAAAGCTAATGTCAATCCAGGATGGAAATGTTTGATTAGAAAATTTCGTGAATCTTTCAGTAATTTAAATTAAAAAAATCGATGTTGTTGTTGTAATGTCGTAGTTAATTAATAATTACTCTAACATGTAGGGTGCCATTGCCTTGAGGTTCTGGACTTCTTTATAAACAAGTAAGGCAACGCAAAAAATATTCACAAACACGGATTAAAGAAGCAACAGTTCCCGTCCGAGCGGTAAAAATGAAAATACACGAACGAGCATGCGGTTAATCTAGATTCTAGACTAATTTATGGATATTTTCAACGTGCATGCTCCTTCATTCTAACAGACCGGCTAGCAGTTTTGTTGATGCTTGTGGGTGGAACACATGATAAGGAAACTTCCCCAATACGGGGTTCTTCCCTTTACCTTATATCAGATGTTTATTTACCAGATTAACACTATACTAACCAATATTGTTGTTGGTAATGCCTTGTGTCTCTATATGCATGGCATAAGCGATTCCAAACATCACTCGAGATTAAAGCATCTCCAAGGAAAAGTTAGTCTTGAGATATTTTTATCGATTCACATGCTTAAAAATCAAAGCTAATTATTAATTTAATCAATTAACTTGTTTTCATAAATTTTTATTTTTCAATAAATTCCAGAAATATATCGTTTATGTAAATATCAGAGGACAAAGGATTGAGTTGTTAGTAAAACGCTGGGACTGTGTTGATTGCAGGAGTATAAAAAGAGTACAGTGAACTCTCACTTATATACCGCCTCATTTATGTGCCTTTTTCACTTATACGACGATTTTAAATGGTCCCGGCACATTCCATAGTAAAATAATCATAATTTCACTCGTTTATGCGTCGCTCTAAAGATAAATATTTCACTTATGCGCCGAATTTTTCGAAAAATTTAAATAATTTAATTTATCTTCTTTAAAAATGAGCATTGAGCATGTTTCTTCATTTTCCTCTTTAACCTTCCGCTTTCATTACTCACGGAAGGCATTTTTTCTACAAGAACTAGAGTTCGGAGAGGGACAACTATCTATTATGGATCGTTTTAAAAAGACCAGTTTGTGATTAGGTATGCAACGATTTTTGTTCTCTTTTGCACAGTAGTTGCCAAACCGTAGTAATATGACCATTTTCTACAGAAACATTCTTATTCATGCCCTCGTTAGAGCTTATGTTGCATTTTAGACTTTTAAAAAGGCTTGTTCACTTAAGCGTCTCTCTCACTTATGCGCCTTATTCTGTTGGTCCCTGGGGCCGGAGCATAAGTGAGAGTTCACTGTATTTTCGTAAAGTAGTAGTATTTTTGTGTGAATTCTGAACCGCGTTAAAGATTCAAGCATGAAGTTCAAAGTAAAATAATATACTTTCAACGTTTCAAAGCACAAAAAGTTGCAGGATGCTGCAGACACTTGTTTCGGCGATACAAAGAAAGCCATCTTCAAAGAACATATTGTGAACTTAAAGTTGTAACGATATGCTTTGTCCAGGCACGTGCCGTGAAGGAATGCCCAGAGTAGGCTGATGAGATGATTCGTGGAATAATAATATACAGGGTGTCCACTCCAATCGTGGACCAATAGCTAATTTCTAAACCGTTAGAGATAAGCATATAGTTTATTTAGGAAAAAATCTCCAAATTATGAAAGGAATTTTGGGTCTATTCAATGTTTTTCAAAAAATCAAATTTTGAAAGAGTTACGAAATTTAAATTTTTATACAGCCCCCCAGTCCTATCAATCATATTTAGTAAAACATTCTTGACACTGCAACGTTTAAAACTAAAAAAAAATCTCTCTTCTACCACAAAAATTGACCGAGTTATGACGTTTTGAAAAATCAAGATTTTGAAGGATTTCGCATACGGTCCCTTAAGCCATCTCTTGATGACGTCATGAAACAATGCAAAATCTTGATTTTTCAAAACGTCATAACTCGGTCAATTTTTGTGGTAGAAGAGAGATTTTTTTTTTAGTTTTAAACGTTACAGTGTCAAAAATGTTTTACTAAATATGATTGATAGGACTGGGGGGCTGTATAAAAATTTAAATTTCGTAACTCTTTCAAAATTTGTTTTTTTGAAAAACATTGAATGGACCCAAAATTCCTTTCATAATTTTGAGATTTTTTCCTAAATAAACTATATGCTTATCTCTAACGGTTTAGAAATTAGCTATTGGTCCACGATTAGAGTGGACACCCTGTATATGTTGAAAAACGCATATGATAAACAGTTTGAATATGAATGATATTTACGTAATCCTAGTATAAACATATGTACAAAGGTATTCATCTAGTTCTGTAGAAAATCCACATTCTACTTTCTTTCATTGTATTGAAAATATCCGTGACTTTCATAAAAATTGAAAGTGGTGTCTTGTTTCATTTTAGTCACTTTATTTTTCCATGAATATCAAAAAAAGAAATGAAAGTCGTTAATTTGTCATTCTATTCCTTGTGTAGCAGATAATTATTTTTATGGCCGAAAATATTCACTCTACAAACACGATTGTGGCTGGTAAAAATAGTCAAAATGAATTGCAAACACTTCTGTTTCTTGAGACAGGTGGATCAGTTAATTTTTCAAGAATAAAACCAAGCGCATTTTATATACATTTGTCACAAAAAACTTGTTCCCATAAATATCTGCTAAATCTGCTATCAGTCTTATAATGTCAATAAAGTTTCTGTACTTTTTGTAAGACTGCTGAATGTATCCTAATCCAAAAGCTAATTTTTTTGAAATTTACTTTCAAGTACTAAGGACATGAATGTTTCAATACTTTGTCGCATTTCTTCGTAACTCTTTTTTTTTAAGTTTAAACGGAACAACTATCCTGAAGTTTCAACTAAAACATGGGAAACAATATGACAAATGAAAAAACGAAACCTTTGAAAATGACGAAAACATTTCATGGAAAACAAAACCCCACAGGAAACACGAATTGAGACGTCCTCAGTTTTCTGTGGAGAATCGAAGAAACCAGCTGGGACAGAGTAGAGAAGAGCAAATCTTACGGAGTTTAACGCTGCGCAGAAGCGAGAAAACTCGTCGCCTGCGCAGGGAAGGCACATTTGGTTCTGCTTTCACCGTCGCTTTGGCTGACGCGAAGGGGAAAATAGTGAGGGTACGTGAGTGTCTTGATGCTATACATTATATAGATACGGAGGTCGAAAAGCAGCGATGGATGATGTTTTTCAATTGTACAAAAATAAAAAAAAAATCCTTCTGTTTTTCTCCTTTTCACTATACTCGCTGCGTAATACTTAAATATTTTTTCCAATCAACGCATTATTTGTCATTGAATGAAATTAAAAGGTTGGTCTATTTTCTTTGTGGGTAGGCACTGCCTACCTTGCTTACTCAGACGGCACGTCCCTGGCTTTGTCGAATATATTTGATCAATAAGCGCACATGTTGTACAGTGCAAAAGGTGTTTATTGTAACGTCGAAAAACATTTCTGAAAATTTTGTGCGTTTAAACGCTGAAAATAATTACTCTATTTCCATTTCTATCGCCGTTTTAAATGCACAATATGGAAGATTATGGATATGAAGATATGCACCAAAAACATGTCTTTACAGTCATAAACTCATATTTCGTCCTTTAAAACGGCATGCCTTGTAGCGCTGAAACACTTGTCTGCAGCATTCTACAAGTTTTGTGCTTTGTATTTTAATCCATAATGGGGTTTTGAAATCAAATAGAAATATACTAATCTGAACAACTCATTTTTTAGCACAAAGGTATTTATTTATTTCTTATTAAAAATTGTAGTTTTACAGCTCACAACTAAGAAAACCTATCCTATGCGTAGGAAATCCTTAAAAGCTCGGAAATCCTACATTTTGGTAATTAAAGTAATTATCCTAAGTTCATAATGATCTGAGAAAAAGCTAAAACATTAGTTCCCTTTTCTAAAGGCTCTAAAAATACTTAAAGTTCAACTAAAGAATCGTCATTAATCATTTGTATCCGACGAGCTACTTCGTGGTTATTCTCTAATGATTATGCAAATGATTAGTTTGACGCTCTATTTCATTCATTTATTGGCATCTGAAAGTAATCAATTCCTTTTGTTTCCCATGGCAAAAACCATTTGTTCAATAACATTGAAATGAGAAGACTTTTTGTCTCAAATTCTTAAGTACTATCTATCTTTTCAACGGAACTCCTTCTCGTATAATGACCTTCGATCACGAGAAATTAGAATACGTTTGGAAAGAGGTTTTTGCTATTGGCTGTGAGTTTTTATTGATATAACATATTTCTTCTTGGTTTTTGGGAATAACTATTAAACTGCAAGAAGTACGTAGAAAATTTATATTTTTATCAAACAAGCTACACGCATAAGCAGAGTATATTTTGATATTGGAATACGAAAGAATTTTTAAAAATAAAGAGATTTCAATGCTTCTATGACTGATTTATCTTTATTTCTTTTCTTTTTTCGTTGATTAAATTGAAATAAACTGTTGACCAAGCGCGATGTGCGACTTCTCTGAAAGTCTAAACATTTGCATATCTTACCTCCGTTAATGAATGCATTGAATTTAATATTATTTGCATTGTTCCTTCTGGGTGCTACATTTGCGGTCTCCAGAAGTGACCATTTAAATGAAAAATGCAGGAACTTCAAATGAAAAAAAACTATTATAGCATTGATATCAATAAACTTTTTATGGGCAACTCCACTTTTACGAACTTAACAATCAAACTTGAAACATAATTGTTATTTTTTTGTTAAAGGAATCCGCACCATAATTTAGGATGGCATAAATAACATCAAATTGTACAAGAAAAATAAATATATTGATTTTTCTCCAACTAAATTGTAAAATGTGTTTAAAATTTGATTACGTCAAAAACGGTAGAATTGTTCATATCGCGCAGGGAGTATGAAAGGGGAATTTTTAAAATTGCATTAGCATTAAATTGCAATAGACAAAAAACAATTATGCCCATTCATTTTCGGTGTGTGACAGGACATATGGAAGCTCGGTACTTGCACTTGCACTAAATATATGACATCTGGCTTATTTGAATTTAATGTTTCAATGGCAATTACGTTAACGAAAGTCTTGACCTTACTAGGAAAACACACTATAATGCATTGCATTATAGTATGTTTTCCTAGTTTTCCTTTAGATAATGCACTGCGAAAAGTAAAATGTTGTTTTATACCGTATAATATAGCTACTGTTACAGTAATAAATTGTAAAATTGCTTATTTTAAAGTAATAAAACAGCAAAATTGCTAATTTCACATTTTACTACTGTGCGTTTTAGTTTAAACTGGAACCTCTGCTACACGCATTATATTGTTGTTTTTGCAGTATAATACAGCTACTTTTATGGTAATAAACAAAAATTTCTAATTTTACAGTTTATTA
>JAXGGA010008126.1:0-58586 GCA_038373865.1 Uloborus plumipes
CTTCGGGGAGAGGGGAACTGTGACTTTATAAGTTTTTGGGAAAAATTAATATGCATATTATTTATTTATTTATTTATTTATTTATTTTTTTTTTGTCCTGTAATTTAAAGCAATTTAAAGTACCAAAGGAGAAAATAATCACAATTGAAAGATGTACAGGATTAAAAAAGAATGAAACTTGTAGCATGCAACTTTTCAGATCATACTATTTATACTAGTATTTTATTAAAATAAAAGCTGTATTTTTGCTGTAGAAGTTCTGCAAACTTATAAATAAATGTCATTAACAAAAGCAAGGTAAAATATGTGTTGAACAACAAAAAGTTGTGTTGCACGAAATGAGCAACTTAAAAGAGTAATACAGTCGACGCTCGATATAACGACCGTCTCCGTCCTACAGAAAACGGTCTTTATAACGAGTGGTCGCTATAAGAGGTAGAACATAAGCCCCGTTCAGATGGACGTTTTCGACCCCGGAAAAAACCTGCTTTGATCCACATTCCGGTTATTTGCAGGGTAAAAGCTGAATTTTTTCCCTCCTGCCCTCTATTGGAATTTTTGCGGAATTTTACCCAGAGTGCACTGCGCGCATCGAGTTTGTTTACATCCCCATATTGGATAACGCGTCGTCGGATTCTCTTTGTGTCTTCGTTCTTCGCGTTCGGTATTCTCTTCGGCCATGACTTCGAATTTAAATTAAAATGAAAGATGGCAGGATGAGGAGACAACTCTTAATCAAGTTATGGTCGGAAGCGGACGTCCAAGCCAGATTGGATGGGACGGTCCGTTCCAATGCCGTCTACAAAAATTTGGCGACACAGCTTGCTGAGCACGGGCGCCGAAGAATCCATCAGCAGATTCGCAACAAAATTAAGGGTTCTTTCTTTCTCAAATAACGTGAAAATCCTTCCAAAACCAACAAAACATGTGCGCAGATTGTAAACAGAGCGAAAAGTAGGCAGGGTAAAAATGCTAAGGATGCTGGGTAATTCTGTTTTGTGGAATGAAACCCCTTTTCACATGTGAACGGTGGATTTGCCGAGCGGTTTTTTTCGGGGTTGGAGCGGGGAAATGCGAGGCAGAAAAGCTTCATGTGAACGCGGCTATAGAGTACATTGAGATACAGTTGGGGTTTTCTCACTGGTCGTTATATTAGGATGGTCTTTATAACGAGCGTCGACTGTAGTTGTTAGAGAATATGTACAGTTGCAATGTTTCAGATAAAATTATTTCAGCACCGACTTTACAGATGGCACTTTCTATCAAAATCGTGGGATCATCACAATATTGCAACATTTAGAAAGCTACCAGAATGATAAACTGAATCTAACTAGTCTGAACTGAAAATTTATCAGGAAATCCATACAAAACCATATATATATGAGACAGCAAAATGTAAGGAAAAAAACATACTAGTTTCCTTGCTTCAATTTTCTTCGCTGTGGAAGTTTCATTCCATTTCTCTGTAATTTTTTCTTCTTCCCAAGCCTTACGAACCACTCTGGAGGAGGTGCTGTGAGGAAATTTTAGACGAAACTTGGTCAGGCGGAGACGCTTGAATTTTACAGCCTGTCTTCCAACTTTAGTGCAAGGGCCATCAACTAAAGCCTGAACAAAACAAGATGATTATAGCTTATGAAACATACTTTTAACAAGATGCACACTCAAATTTGAAAATTATTAAATAAGGAGTTTTGCAGGAATTCATTTCAATTTCTAAGCATTGTCTTCTAGTCAAAAAACTTTCTTTAACAGTACATTTCAAAATAAATTTTTTTCTACAACTGTTGTCTTATTTATTTTTGCCGTCATACATTATGTTATTGTTATTTTCTCAAAAATAAGACTTCGTAGCTAAAATCGACATAAAAAAGTAAAGTGATTTTTAAAATAAATAATGCCAAGCAAAAGTGAAAATCGTAGAGGCCAAAATCAGGGTTGTAACCAGACCTTAGTTACGGGGAGGGTTTTACCAAACCTATTTCTTGTGAAATGTATGAAGTCAATAAAATTTGATTTCATGTTCTACATTCTGCTGATTTTAGTTACAATAAATGTTAAAGGTATTCACATGAAAAATGTAAAAAATGACTAATCTTCTTAATGAAGAAAATTTGAATAGATGAGGTTACTCATACACGTGCATTTGAAGGAGTACTTTTTTATCTTACGCTACTCATAAGATGTGTTAAATGTAGGGTTTGGTACTTACAAATTTGAAAAAGTTTGGCGTTTTGTAAGTGGTATTAAAATTTTGAAGAAAAGGTGTATTGTTAAGAAACAATGTTTGCAATAACTACAATAAAAATAAATACTTCAGTAAAAACACTTAATCTGTAAATTATCCAATAATGATAATTTTATATTTCAAATGCAGTTTCAAAGTAAACAAGAAAATTAAAAAAAAAATAGCAATAATAATTTCTGCAATGGAGAAACTATAAAAAGCTTTTTTGTAATTAATTTGAAAAATTTCGGAGGGGCTTTGAATCCTAAAAACCCACCCCTTGCCAAAATAACTTCCAATTTCCTTAAACGTTTCGATGAATAACGCTCTTAAAGACCACAATTTTGTTTAAAACTTCTCCACTTAATGATTCAAACAAAAAATAAAATGAAATTTTAGTTGTTTCTTCTTGACAGCGTATACTAAACATAATAAATGCAAAAAACGGATTCATTAAAGTAAAATTATTCTAAATTTACATTTTAAAGCACTCTGATAAACATATTAATTGCAATTAACATAATTGAAGCAAAATTTTAAATTAAATCAGTGATTTAAATTTTAATATTCTTTTACTGGCAGAAAGAAGTTTTGCTTCAAAAATTTTAATTCAATTTTTTTAGAAACAAAAAGAGTTTTTTTTTTTTTTTTTTGGCCCCTTAACCATTTGGATCTGGACTATTCGTATAGAAGTTTTCCTTTCGAGAGATGTGCAGAAGAACTGTTGAACTGCAGATCTTAACACTTTGCAGTTTGAATACAAAGCCATTATCCCCCAGTTTGGGGACATGAAATCTTGGGAAAAATCCCTAGCTCCAAAGGAGTAAAGTGAAGATTTCAACATTGTCCTCAAAGGAAAAAAGACTTGTGGTACACTAAGTGTACCACCTGGTTCTTAAAGGTTAACAAAGCAAAATACACATCAAATATTTAAAAAATTAGACTTTCAAACCAGATGCAAAGAGATCTCATCAGTTAAAATGAAGGCATTAAAGGTATAAAAACGGTAAATAATTTCAGAATGTCATTTTAAGGTCAACCCGATGAATATATCCTCTTATAACTGGTATTCATTTCTATAAAATAGCTGCATTTAATAAATACCTTCATTGTGAATCATTTTAGAATAGTTTGACAGGTTAAAACAGAATATTCGAACTGCTCAATACCAGGAATCTCTGGGTTTAACCTGTAAATGGTAACATCCCTCCAACTCACCTACAGACAACTCACTAACATCCGTCCTACAGACGGATATTACCATTTACGGGTTAATAAAGAAAAAAAGTTAATATAACTTATGGCGGAGTGAAAGGATTTTTTTATTAAATTCAGCTTAAATTTTATATTTTATTTAAACTTAAACATTTTTATATCTACATTTACAATATCTTTTCAAAACGGTTTATAATCGTGTCTAAAATTTCTATTGAACAAAGAAAAATTTAAATTTTCAATTACATCTTATCAGTGTTAGTAATAAGAATTTAAAACTAGGCATCAAGGTGATGCCTAAGCTTTGACAGTTCAACTAATTTGAAACCAAAAGCAGCAAAGTGAACTGAACTAGACAAAAACTTTTGATGAAATAAATACTCACTCTGTTTTGGTCAACAACATCCACAATCGCGCAAAGCTTGCCAGCATCCCTTCCAAATGAAATATAGGCAACCCTGCCTATTTGCACGTAGTGCCTGTAAGACTAAAGACAAATATTTTAATACACTGAACATTAACTATTTTAAATTTCACAATAGGAGTTAAAACCAAATTTGTATTCATCATGAATAAAAACAAATTATTCATTTGTACTTTTATTTAATGAATTTTTAAAAAGTTGTAAATAAAATAGAAAGAGCAGAGTTTTCCATAAAAAGAAAGCAAAATTTGGTTTATGCATTAAAAATTAAAATTTTCGAGCAAAACTTACAATAACTGTAGATTTATTTACAACAGTTACAGACCTGAAAAACATGAATTTTTGCACGTAAATTTCAAACACTTATGACATTTTTCGATGCATTTTCTGTCCAGTTCTCTTGGACAAAAGTTGCAATGTCCTCTTATTGGCATTTTGGGGAAGTGACCCTAAGCCTAAGGCTCTTTGCAAAAAATGCAATTCGGGAAAAAATAAAACAATATTAGCATTATTTTAAATAGAAAACTAGAAGAATAAAGGCCACAAAATGCCATTAAAAACAAATGGTTGATTAACAAGATATATTCAACAGAAATTGCATTGGGGTGACATATGACCCCAAGAAACCCAGGAGGGTTAAACTGTTAGGTTAGTATTACAGTATTTTGTCCTTAAATGCATTTTAAAAGTCATTTTCATTTGTGTGTAGTAGTACTTTTGTATCCTAATTATTTACTACAGTTCATTGCACCAGCTGCTTATTTGAATAGAATACTAAAAACCAAATCTCTTATTATTACATAAGCCTAAGTTTATTCACTCATTGAGACCAAACAGTAGGAAAAGAAACTAAAAAGAAATCTTGTGTAGCAAGTTCAGGATAACAGTGGATAAGTGAATACTGTGGATAATGGAACAATAGGTAAAAAAAAGATTAATGTATGTAATGTAAAAAAATCAATAATACAACACATATAATTAAATTATAGCTCAAAATGACAATATAAAATGTAAAAACATCTCGAAAAGCTTAAAACTACTTATAACGCACTCACTCTTTTGCATTTAGTAAATCATCACCATAAAAAACATCAGAAAATTAAAGTATGAAAGACCCATGGAGAACACGACCCTCCGATAATTTTCTGTCCCAGTCATGGGTGCAAGTTTAGTGATGTGTTCAAGACGGAAAATATTTTGAACCCCCATGCGTACTTAAGGATATCGCTGCTTAAAATGAACAGTGGCATATTTGCGAAACACTACTTTTCACTAGAGCGTTTCATCAAAGTTTTTGCAGTAAAACGGTATTTTGAAGTAAAATGGGATTAAGGGTACTTATGCCGAATCAACTTACAGAGACATAGATGTTCCTCCTCCAAGCACTTCTTCAGAACTGACGCAATATCGGCTGTGTCGTTATTTACTAGTAGAAGCCGTTATTTACTAGTAGAAGCGCGCCAAAATACCAACTATGCACAAGGACACTAACGATTGCTGCTGCTGCTTCATGTTTTGAAACTAGAGATATGCCGATATTACCACAAGAAAGAGTAAAAAAATTGAATTTTTTGATGTAATAAAAAAAATCGACTTTTGCAGATATGCCACTGTTCATTTCAAGCAGCGATATATGTTTTTTTATATGGTTAACTAGCGGTACACGCACGGCTTTGCCCGTGGTATAAAATTAAAAATTCATTTGTAAAAAATGATATATCAGAAAAAATACTCTACTTTAGTTATTCAACTATAATTCTTTTCAAGTATGATGTAAAAATTTGGCATGGACCCCACACTACTTCCTTTTACGTGTAAATTTCTTAGTAGAAGCCTTTAGTGCTAAAATAGTGCTTGGAGTGAGCAAGATAACAATTCAAACATTTACATCCCTAGTTTGCCACAAAACAATGCAAAAAAATGTTTTTCAATGATTAATCTCCTAAATATCGCCGATTTTAACATCATTCAGTGGATTTTTCGCACCAAAATATATTAAGGAATAGCACCAAATTGAACCCAAATAAAAAAAATAAATTTTTTCGCCAAATTTGCCACCAACTTGGCGATATGTCGTCAAATTGGCGTCAAACACTTGGCGACTAAAAGCTTGGCGATATTTCGCCAAGTGCTCGCGCCAATTTATATCACTTTTGTCTTATAGCTGAAAACTGGGAAATTTGGTTAGTAGCCAGTGGCCAGTGGACTCAATTATATTAGTCTCCACTTTTTAAAGTTAGTCGCCACTTTTTAAAACTGCAACTAACGAAGCACTGTTAATATGTTTTACGTTTTATATGTTTTTAAATGGGTTCCAGAAGCGTTCAATACATATTGATGTAAACCAACAAGTTGTATATTTATTTGTATGTTCCTTTATACAGTCCCTTTAAAATCGTATAAACGGTGCTTCACTTTATGTTTCAAATTTTTATGAATAACGAAAAAAAGGTATCGCTCACATAAGAAAGGTGATACAACTCAAAAGCACAAAATTTTACAGAAGAGACAGAAAAGAATTTAAACTTTAAGTACAGCCTAAAACAAGGAAAAGTTCAGTTTTAGAGCATTAGTAACTGATTTTGCAAGCCATAGGGAAACTTATGATTTTTTTTTTTGTAAACAACATCTCAAACTGTTATATATTTCTACATGAACCGCAAAATTTACCCATTTGCTCAGTCATAAATAAGATCAAGTCAAAAGTAATTAACCAGTTTCATACTCTATTCATTATACTTAACTAACATTTTATATAGAACAAAAATGCATAGTTATACGTGTCTTCTCTATATATATTTGCTGATTTTCTGACTAAAAGAATGTACCGTATGTTCTGGTAGATAAGACGCACCACCGTATACGCCGCACTAAAATACCGGAGAAAAAAATTTGTTTCATCAGATACGCCGCATTGGCGTATAGTATAAGTCGCATAAAACTGTCACAAGTTCAATCTGCGAGAACCTACACCTACGCTGTATACTGGTATTGACATCGTTCAAAAACAATGACAAAGAATTAGTAACTGTGGTGGGTGTTTTTTTTTTTTTAATTATTTGTTTTTTTTTTTTAATTATTTGTTTTTCGGTTGGATTTGTTTTCGTTTATTAGACAGGTTGGTAATGGTTGATGTTTTTTTTTTTTTTTTTCTTAATTTATTCCACTTCCTTATAGGATCTAGGAGAATAAAATAACATCTGAATAAGCAGAAATGCTATCACCCTTTTCAAAATAGATCTTTTCAAGGGCCATGGGGTTTCATCAGTTCTGGTTTTCGATGTCAGACTCTAATTTGTTTCGTTTTTAAGCAATAACTAAACATAATGTGAACTTTGAAAAAAAAAAGACAAAAAAAAACTTTTACATCGTATAAGTCGCCATGGTGTAGCCGCAGGAGTTAAAATTCAGCTTTTAAACACGTATAAGCCGCAGCTTATCTACGCGAAAATACTGTATTTTATAATGATGAGTTTTAGTTAACAACTGGAAACATTTAAAAATAGAGTAAAAAATAATGCTAAAAACAAGAAACCAGAGTTTGTTTATTTAAACACCTTTTAACAAAAAACGATGTTTTTTTAAGTGACTCCTCTTCTTCAATATTGCGCTTTCCCCCACGTGATCGTTGAGCAGCCATTCCAAAGCAGGTGGCACATGCAGGGTTCAAAGTGCAAATGACGAATGGTGGTTCCTGTTGTGGCTCAATTTCTCCCTCTAGCGATGGGGAAAGAAATACATGGAAGTTGCGCAGAACAGGAGGGGGGGAAATGTGGTTGATTGGGAATGTTTAGAGTGACTGAGCAAGAGTGGCGACCGAGGGTGGCGATCGATGCCATTTTTTAATCGATGCCACATTTTTTAATCGCCACTTTTGCAACTTTAATCGCCACATGGCGAGTGGCGACCGCTAATTTTCAGCTATATTTTGTCTGCATTGAAATTAACACTGATTTATCCCTTAAAAGGGGTAACCACTCCCTTGGGGAAATTCGAATGCAACCCCAAGGGGAGGTGCACAAAAATAAGCCAAAAGAGAAAATAACAATTTTGCTGCTCACAGAAATCTTACCAAAGTTTAAAAGAAGAAGAAAGTTCTTTCCTAACTTCAAAAACAAAATAATAGAAATTTTGTGCGTTATTCTTCACCATGATAATAAAAACAATAAACATCGACAAACATCAACCAGAAAATGATAAATTAAAAGCAGAGACCGCGCTAAGGATTTTAAGTTGTTAGCCAGTAAATAAGCCAAATTTCAAAAGTCTTAGCCAAACTTCGAGAGTTTTAATCAAAGAATTTTAATTGTTTGTTTTTTTAATGTAATAAGTGTATTTTTGCCCCAAGTGAAAATTTCTGACAATTTTCCATTCGCCAATACTTTAGCCAAATCAGAATTTTTTTCGCCGAATTTTCTATTTTATAGCATTTGGCGAGGTGGCGAACGCTTAGCGCGGCCCCTGAAAAGCCAAACTCATTCACTCAAGCCATTTACTGCAATTTATATTGAAATAAAAAAAAAAGGAAATAAAATATGTTTTGCCAGACGATAAATTTAGAATGGTTTACTATCATGTTGTTTCTTTTTTGACCTTATTTAGTTAAACAATGTTTCCCTCTTCTACACAACTCGTCATATCGCCAAAATATCTCTAAACTCCAGGGCTCGAAAAATCTTTAAAATTTTACATGCCCAGCCGGGCATGTTTGTCTAAAAAGTACATGCCCAAATAACATTTTTACCTGCCCAGTTTTATTTTTGCTGTTTATAAATAAAAACATCTGAATTTGTCGTACAGTGTTAAGACGTTGACTGCCAAGCTACAAAACATACGTAGCATATGAGCTGGGCTAAATACAATGTACCTGTCAATTAGCTTTACTTTCATCTCCTCGGAAGTCAAATTTCCATATTAATGTCATTGTAAAAGACAAATTGTAATCTGGAGGAAAACAGCAAATCACATATAAGCTAACTCAAATTCTATTCTGTCAGCTAAAAGGATATACTACAAATTATCATCTCCTACTTGGGCAGTCAACATGTTAAACAGACAAAATATCAAATTTGCAGTTTTGTATCTGAATTAAGAATTATTTCAATCTTAACATATATGGTAATTTTTTTCAAAAATACGAAATAACAAAGTTTAGGAAAGAAATATTTGATCGTAAAATTACATGGCCAGCTGGGCATGTAAAGGTTGAAGATTCATGCCCGATCAGAAATTTTACATGCCCTGGGCATGTCGGGCAATATAATTTTCGAGCCCTGCTAAACTCACAAAAAAATGGTATGCGTCAGTTTCTTCCTTCTTTACCTTTTTCAAAGAAAGGACACGATTTCTCATTTGATTGACAGGTGTCATCTTATCACGATTTTATTATATTTCATTTGACTAATTTTAATAAGGCTTGGAGTTTGGATTGCTACAAAAACAAATACAGTTTTAAAATTATTAATGGAAAAAGAACGAAACAAATAAACGAAATAAAAACTTAACCATGGTAACAATATTAAAAGTTGATTTCCGTTGATAAAATAATTCATTTCATCAATCATTTTAGAATCGTTTGGCTTGCTTTACTGAAGATAAGCCTTGAATTCCGGGATTCTAAAAACAATTGTTACAGCTCTCCTGATGATCGTACAAACTTCATTTTGTGCAGAAAATTTCAAGCTTTCGAATGACATAAGACTTGAAAATGTGTATGAAATATTTCTTCCCTATTTTATCGAATTTCTGCTAAGAATTCGAATAGAAAAAGAACGAAATGGAATTTTCGAAAAATCGCTTCGAGGTGCAAAACTACATGCTACAAACTAATTTTCTGTCAAGTGACATGAAAATCGACCGAACGGTTTGGGCGCTACGCGCGTGACAGAAGGACAGAAAGAAAGACAAACCTTCAGCTTTATTATTAGTAGAGACTTTAACTTCTTCAATTTTTGAACATTTGTGCTCAATTTGAATTTTTGATTTTTGTAACAATGTGAGCCACTGTTTGTGTAGCATTTCAAGAATTTTGTTTTGTGCATTTCAAGCATTTTGTTTGCAGGGAGGGAGGGGCGGCTCTCCTACGCACGTTTTCTAAATCGGGGCTCCGAAAACTTAAAATTGAATGAATGACAATAATATAGGGGGAGGTGGTCAGGGAGTTCCCCCAGAGTTTTTGAAAAAAAATAAGTCCTAAATATGCGATTGCAAGCCATTTTGGTAATGTAAACGAAAGGAATGGGTTCAGTGGCTCTCTTACAGTAATTTTTTGAAACTGTAGATTCCAAAATCACAATTCAGGCTCTCTCAAAAAATACTAGATATAGGAAGGTTAAGGGTTCTAGGATTTTCTTTTTTTACACTGAGAAAGCAAAATTTTTATTAACTGAAAACTGAAGAAAGTCATTAAATTTTCTTTCCGTCCCATGCTCTGTCCCCGCAATCTCCTCAAGACGGAAATCCGTCTTGAAACGCAAGCTCTTGCATCCATGGTCCGAGTTTTCTGTATGTTTTGTAAAATGCAAATTATTTTGCTTCACCTGATAAACATATGGTCGAATGTTTCATCAATGGTAAAATTTTGTATACTGTATAATTCTTTTGTAGAGGTGTAATGTGTGAACGTGATTGCTCGCCATGATGCATTCTTCAATGCAAAAAGTATTTTAATGCATTTCATTTTGAGTCTTGCAACTAAGGTCCTTCTTGGTTAATTGGATCAACCAATCATTAGGATAAAACTGATCTGTCCAAAGGTAGTCCAATCTACTGGAATTGTCTGTTAGTTTTCTTAATTCTCCTTCTTAACGACACAGTTAAAGTAATCTTAGTAATTTAAACTGAAAAACATGAACTGTCCCTCATACTTGCATAATTCTGTACTCAGCTCGATGAACGGTAAATGGAAATTCCTACAGAAGAGAGTTACTGAGACATTCAAAGTGGAAATTTGTGAAAAAAGTTCAATTTTGAGAAAACTTTATACAATTTTGTGAAAATTGGTATTTGAATCTTAAAATTTTTGTGAATGGTCAGTGTTTAAGTTTCTGGATTATGTGAAATGTCTGTTTGTAGACTTCATTTCTCTCTAAATTAACCCTTATTCATACTAACAAAAGGAAAATGTTGGAATTGAAATGTTCTTTGGTGCTTCATATACAGTCAAAAACAAATAGAAGAATTTGTACAATAAGACAAAGAACAACAGGCAGGGAACGCGCTAAGCATTCGCAACCTCGCCAATTGCGATAAAATAAAAAACCGCCGAAAAAAATGCTGATTCGGCTAAAGTATTGGAGAATGGAAAATTTTCACTTGAGGGAAAAATACATATATTACATCAAAAAAAAAAAAAAAAAACTATACTTAAAACTCTGACTAAAACTCTCAAAGTTTGGCTACGACTTTTGAAATTTGGCTAATTTATTGGCTAACAACTTAAAATCCTTAGCACAGTCCCTGACAGGGTGCTTAACAGTTAGACAGGCGCAAGCGAAAAATCACCAAATAGAGTAGAACTACCATAAATTTCTTGCAATTGTATATTGTTGAGCATACGTTTGTTCAGTTGACGGGATGTCATTGGCTCCTCTTCACTTAAGCCCGGCCAATAGATAAGTACCAAAAAATGCAAATACTGCCTTTTAATTTCTCATGTCAGAATTTATCCTAATCCTGTAAGCATTTTTCAATATCACTAAGTTACTGCTTAAGGTTCACCTAAAAATTAATCTACATAAAATTCTCTGATAGCATGTAGAGCAACGCTCTGGTTTTACAAACAGAATTGTGAGACATTAAAAGGAGAACAATGAAATAAAATAATCAGTAGAATTTACCAAAAAGGACAAAAATTCTCATATCACCTTATTACAGACACTAAAATTTCTACTTGAGAAAACAAGGACTTTTAGTCTGAGAATGGTAACGAAATTAGATTCAACAACCTTTAATTATTTCATTTACTATTCTACATAAATGCAACTACTACTTATCATTTATTGCCTTGATTGCTCCGTTTCGAAAAGATCTAACATTTACCTAATGGTGTTTAATCTTATAACGCACATTTGGAAAAACACATGCAGTGCAATAAATTGATCGCAACAGAAGCATGAAGATTATTTATTTCCAACATCAATCAGAGCATCCATTATAGTATTTTGGGGGCGTTGCTTCAATTGAGCGTTTAAAAGTCAAAAGTACATTTATTTAATAATAGCGAAAGAAAATATTCGATGACATGTGAAATTATTAAGCTTGCATTATTGCCTAGGACACCGAAGCCTCGCCACCGCCACGTGCAAGTACATGTTAATTCGAAAAAAAAAAAAATCGTGTGCAAAACGACAATAATAGTACATTCATAACTAACAACTAAAGAATATAGGAACCAAATTATGCAATACGTTAAGAATATTCAATAAATTAGAAATATTTACCATAACTACGGTGTTTTTACCGCTACCCTTCTTTGAGGAAAAATGGAATCTTGCAACGAGTAGCGTCCGTTCTGTTGCCAGATTTACAAAGAAAACAACAATAATAATTTTGCTTCAAGAGTAAATTTTTTTTTTTTCCAAATGAATGAATAAAAAACTGTTTTTTGGGGACCAAAGTATGAAAAAGCATCTTTTGCTTATAAGCTGCATGTGTATATCAAATAGACACGTAGTATTTCTTGTTTAAGTAAACTTCGACATTGCAACCTTTTTTCCTGCAGTCACGTGCTATTAGGATTTTCGGAGTACACTTCCTCCTGTGAGCTTTTGTTATTAGGCGGTTTACTCGTATGTACAATCGAAATAAAAATATTTCAATCGGTTGTCTGCACGCATTTAGTGCTTAAAAAATACGGAGTTATAAAAATTTCATTTATTTTATAATGTTTAAGCCAAAATTAAGTTTTTCTCTGTACGTATTTTAGTTCTTTTTTTTACACATATTGCTTTTTGCTCATTATCTTTCAATAAAAACTTCTGTTTTATAAGCGCTTATTTAAAAGTTTCTATTAGGCAGGAATTCAAGTGAAACACGGATGATCGCAACGCACCAATGCAATCGCAAATTCCCAAATTTGGATTCAACTGAAACGTTACAATCGCTACGAGATGCTATTTCGACTTCCAGTAGCGATTGCAAAAGTGTTTCACTTGAATTCGGGCCTTAGTGAATAATCTTTTAAAGTATTATCCTAGAGAATGTATAATCTGATAGAAGAGAAGTCTCTTAATTATGGTCCGCGAATGTCGAAAATCCGGCCGCGGCAACAGGTCAGATTTGAGGTGCATAGTGTGAATTTATAATTTGTTAGTTTTTGATTGCACATAAATAGGATAAATGGAATATCAATCACTGAAATATATTTAGTACCGTCATATAGTTCAGCTGATTTATTAAGTCCTTATCTAAAGCTAACAAATTACACTATAATTTTCTATATTTTGTTTCTTCAGAATTAATAAATAAATAAAGTGCCTTGGCGCAATTTATTTAATATGAAAACACTAAATGTTTCCAACAAGTAATGAATGGAAGAAACTTTGATTATTTTCCGTTTTAACCCAATGAGTAATGAATGTTAGTTCTGATGTTGAGACAAAAAATCGTTTTACTTCCCAAGTTAATTGACTTGGCTTAATGCGGAAGAGAACGGAAGATATGAAGTAAAATTCGAGGTTTGTATTAAATTCCCAATAACGCTCAATATAAAATGTGAGTTTTACTCACCTCAATGAACTATAATGTGAAAATATGCATGTGATTCTGAATTGCAATGTTTGTTCATCAGCTCAGGACCGATCTTAGCAATGCGAGGCCCAATTGGAGAATTCTGGAAAACTCCACTTTACAGAATGCAGAGGTGATTATATTTTAATTTTAGAGGGGTGCTATCTGACCAAGTTTTGCCCCCCTCCCCCCTCTGCTACTTTTTCTTGCGAATTAAAGTTACTGGAGAGGGAAGCACCAGTGTCCTATCTTCAACATTTTTCGAGGTGAGGCAAGGACTTAAAACTTACCTAAAAAATCTTCTCCTTCATGTTTGATTATCAGTTTTAATTATTCAAAGGCAGAAAAAAGGGGAATAACTTTTGGGGTGAATTTAATGCGATGTTCTAGACATGAAATGTAAGTTTTATTGTACTCAAAAATTTCAGAGATAGTTTTTAAAATTAATTTTAAGAGTTCAAAAGTGTTATGGATGTAACTCTATGTGCTCATATATATTTAACTAGGGCTGCACCGATAAGCAAATTTGCTGATTACCGATTACCGATTAATTGACTGAGCCGATTAATGATAAGGATAATTGTTTTTCTACTACCAATTTTTCCATCACTGTTTTTTAGCTCTTATACAATTCCAAGTTTAGAAATAGTAACTAATTTATTTCTGGGAGAAGATTTTTTTCCATTTTCCTAGTTTTCACAAAATAATTTCAATATTTTATCAAATTTCTCAGAAACAATTTTCATATTAGTGTCAATAATATTATTAACACATTGTTAGTTATGTTAATAGGAAATAAAATTTATAAAAAAAGAAAGGAGGGGTGGGGGAGTGTGTGGTGAACACTCCAGTTTAGGAGTACTTTTGATTCATATATTTTAGTAATCAGTAGCAATATATAATTCAATACTTTTATTCTTTGAAAATTAGAGGTTATCTGAAAGCACTGTGCTAAGGAGAAAACTATCGTCACATGAAAAATGTTGCATCATGGTCTATGTATATTTATTCAAAGTAGGAGAATTCATTAAAAAAAAACTTTATATCAACTGTGAGGATCATTATTACTGTTAATAAAATCATTAATCAAAGTTTCCTAGTGAAAGTATACTTTAAAGAATAATATCTGAAAAATATTTTTCAGCCGATTAATCGGTCCGATTTTGCCGATTATTAATAATCGGCAAAGTGGCCAATTGTGGCCGATTAATCGGTACTGCTGATTAATCGGTGCATCCCTATATTTAACATAACAATGCATATTTTTATCGAAGATATTGTGGATTCTGAATTTGTGCTAAAGATCAAAAATGCTGATTATAGCTGAAATTTTCAACTGGGCAAAGAGTCTTAAAATCAGATTTTGTTGAAAGAAATCCTATAAATTGAGAATTTAGCGAAACAAGCTATCTCAGAATTGATCATTACTTCCACATAAACAGTCATCATTGACCACATACGCATCATATGCTTATACCAAAAGTTTGCTTTTCTATTTTTTCTTTATTAAAATTGGAAATGTAAATCTACATGCAGTCTTTCCCATCGAGATGTTTTACTCCGAAGTTTGGATATCAAATCAATTACTTTTTTTTAATAGAATTTTATATTTTACTAGCTGACCCGGCGAACTCTGTTCCGCCTTAAAGGCAATAAATAAGCAAATTTTTGAATTTATAAAGTTTTTTTTATTAGAAAATACAAAAAAAAAATAAGTACCTACATTAATCATCCATTATTGTTTCTGTATTTACAATCTGTTTTACGGCGCTAAAGAAGCTGTCAGAACATGTGCTTTATGTCGCCCGGCGACAGAGGCTCAAAAAAGGCTTAGTTAAACAGATAATATTTTCGGACTGCTTATCAACTGACTGCTCCATCCATAAATCCATCCAAACAAACTTTTGTATATATAATAGTAGTAAGAAGAACAGCCACTTAAATGCAGTCCAGGAGCTATCCCACCAAGCGCTTTCCACCTCTCAGCCTCAGAGGCGTAAAAACTCTTAAGTGACAATTGTTTCTGACAGCTGATCACATACAAATTTCAAGGGAATTTACATGTTTGTTAATAAGTTACTTCACTAAAAAGTCAAATAACACTCGACGCACCGCTAACTTACAACCTGTTTACTGCGCTCCGGAAGCTGTCAGAACATGTGCTTTATGTCGCTCAGTCATAGAGGTGTCAAAAGAGGCTTAGTAAAAAGGCTTAGCCAAGAATACAGAAAAGCTGGTAGTTAAATAGATAATTTGCAATAAAAAATATATTGCGGACCTAAATTGAGATAAAAACTATCCTATCATTTAAATTGGACCAAACTGAAAGTGCGAGCAAAATTTGGTTAAAATCGGTTCAGTATAGCTGAGGAGTCCATTGGCCACAAACACAGGGACACGTAATTTTTATATATTAAGATTTCAGTTTAGGAAAACATTATAGCTGATGAAAATTATTACTTTTCTTACATTTTCTCGGGAAAAATAAATAAGTAAATCAGGCCCGTTATTTGGGGGGGGGGAGGGGCAGGGGATCAATTGCTCCCCCTCTGACTTTGAGAATCAATGTATTTACATATAAGTGGGCGTGGTTTTTGTTGTTTTCTGGTGAAATTGTATTGTGTTTTTACCCTTTGCAAGGGAAAAACTTGAAATGACGGGCCTGAAGATGAACGAATAAAAGTTACAAGAAATTTATTCTTTTTTCACTCTGATGATTTTGCCGGAACATATGTAGTTCGTGGATGACGTTTAGGTGTCATGTTCAGCAGGAGTGCAGACAAGGGAGGGGGGGGGGCATGGCACAGACTGGTCTATTGAAAATGCTAGTCAGGGTATAGTTGCACAGGGTTTTTAACCTCATTTGGGGCTGGGGGTTCCGTTACTAAATCTGCGAAGCATTAAATTTGATTTACAACTAACCATAGAAATGCAGCGCATTCATTTTAACTCCCGATTATTCACGGGTCCTTCACACTGGGCAGTGGTAACCCGATCGGTAAGGCGTCGGACACGTGACCGGAGGGACCCGGGTTCGATCACCAGCCGATCAAAGATCCACCGTCTCGATTAATGGTAGCTTTTAGTTTTAACTTTTATTTTCAGCACATAAATGCGCAAAAACCAAATATTTCGAATGGAAAAAAAAATGGTCTTCAACTTGCTTCAAGTACAATGTGGACTGATATTGGCGGTGGTAAGAGTCTTAGCAGCATTACCTAAATACAATGCAAAAATTAAGCAAGTCGTAGAAGTTTGAAAACTATTACTAACTATATTAGGCAGTAAAAATATTGGAAAATATGTTTCAACACCAAGAGAATATGGACAAACGTTAACGTAACTAATTATAATATTTTTTGGTTAGTAGTAAGTTGCAATTTCATCTTGCGCTCAGTTTTATTACGCTCTCGACGAAAATTTTAGTCATAATGACTTCATAAATACTTATATTAATGGTTTACCATAGCTGTAATATAACTAGATGCACAACTCTGTAGTGCAAGCAAGCTTGGGCCATGGTAGCCCGATCGGTAAGGCGTCGGACTCATGACCGAAGGGTCCCGGGTTCGATCCCAGCGAATCAAAGATCCGCCGTCTTGATTAATGGTAGCTGGGGGACGTTAAAAATGTCGTAGTCACAAAGTCCTCCAAGTGAAACGATACCTCTGTGGGTGCTGGGCCAAGGGTTTGCTCGACTTCTGGTTCAAAAAGAACAGAGAGCTCTTCAGGGTCCTATCCCGGTTTAATCACGAGTTGTGGTAGGTACGGGGGACCCTGGAATGAGTGAAGTGTGTGAAGGGTCTTTCACACTTTTTTTTTTAATGGGGAAGATTTACAGAAAGCAGAAAAGTGAGCTCATTTTAAGTTGGATCAGCTTGCACTTATTTTAAAGTTAGCCACGAAGTAGCTCTCATTCATTTCAACGAACTTTTTAAATATTTGGAGGAGCAGGGTAATACATCTCTTTGTGACAAGATACTACTATTGAAGAATTTTCAAAAATTAATTAAGAAAATACGTTTTAAAATGAAAAAAAAAAAAAAAACAACTCAACCCTTTTTTTGAAAATTTTAAAGTATGCGCTAGTATGAGAGTTATTATCTTTATTTAGTATTGCTACTTTTGTTATTACTAGCTGATTTCCGACAGAAAATACATTTAATCTAGTTAATATCTGTTGTAACAATTTTGGTAAAAACAACATTTCCTGGGGTACTACATACCATTTAAATTTCAGACTTTAACGCTCAAACGAAATTAAAATGAATGCATTTAAAACAATACTTATGAGCATGTAAAACCATACGACTATGAGAAACCGTAACTTGTAAAAATATGACTATCTTTCCTAATCTCGATCCATGTAAATAGTAGTTACGGGAACATATGAACAATGACACATGTTACCAATGATAAACAGTCACTGGAAAATATTCGTCATCTAATGAACTACAATATTCGAAGTAAAAAAAAATCAACGACGGCAACAATAATAAAATAAAAGGAAAAATAAATTTAAAACTAAAACTTTAAAATTTCTGAAATTGATGCTTTAAATTTCATTTTGTTAGAATTATGCTATTCTGACATTAATTTTTCCCTCAATGCTTCTGTACCCCTGAGGGAATATTTTCGATGATGCGTGCTTAGTCATAAAAAATGAGGGGTATCATGAAAGGATAATTGGACAGTTCGGTCAATTAGGATCCGGATAACCGGCACCCTAATTTGATTTAACACTAATTTAATGTATTTAGATTTTTAAACCATTAATGCATTTATGGGGGGTGGGGGAGGGAACTCACACTTTCACGAATTCATTTTTAAAAAATATCGATTTGCTAAAAAAAGCACTTTTTGGGTGGTTAATTTTAAAATTAGTTTTTAAGTGGAGCTTTAAACGCCTATGTTATGACGTAGCCAATGATTTAAGAAGAAAATAATAATAATAATTACAAAAAAGCGCCATTTCTAATTTTGGACCAAAAATGGTCACTAAGAGGGACTTTTTTTGGTGGGGGGGGGGATTTCCAACTGGCTCCCTTTCTAAAAATGATTTTTTTATACAATGTCTACAAACCTACCAAGTTTCATGATTTTATCACAAAAAGCAGTTTCTTCCCCCGTAACCCAATGACTAATTACCGTGCAAATTCATTGGATAACCGGGAGTTTACTGTCTGCTGTATACAAACTGTATTTTCAGTGTGTGTGTGGGGGGGGGGGGTGCTGCTTTTCGAGACAATGTTGTAGCATTTAGCGAGACTTGCTTCAATGGTGTCAAGAGCAGTTTCTCACTCGGGATTTTCTCCAGGGAGGGGCTAGAATTTTCGAAAGTTTTTCGGCTACACGAAGCGGGAGGCAAAATTAGTAAAATTACAACAACTTTTCTCCTTTTACACTGTAAAAAATGAACGTTGTTTTTACAGTATAATACAGCTAATTTTATAGTAATAAACTGAAAAAATTGCTAATTTTACAGTAATAAACTGAAAATTGCTACTTTACAGTATAACTGTAAAATTGCTAATTTACAGTAATAAACTGTAAAATTGCTAATTTTACAGTTTATTACCGTGCATTTTACAGTTTTAAACTGGAACCTCTGCTGCCAGTATTATACTGCTGTTTTTACAGTATAATACAGCTAAATTTTACGGCAATAAACTTAAAATTTCTAACTTTACAGTAAGAAACTGTAAAATTGCTAGTTTTACAGTTTATTACTGTGCATTTTACAGTTTTAAATTGTAACCTCGGCTGCCAGTATTATACTGTAAAAACAACAGTTCATTTTTTGCAGTGTAGATTTATGTAGCTTTACTTAAAAAAAATTGTATTAGTAAAGCTTTATTACAAAGTTTTTGATTTAATTATAAGTCGCTGTATAAAATTTCAGGGGAGAATGAATTAGTACACTTTTCTGTTCTCAGTGCTTTTATTCCCCTCTATCTTTGTCTTCCGCTATCTATAGAACCGAAATCAACTAAAATTTGTTACTCGTAAAAAATACACAGCAAACTAATGATGATCAAAATAAGAAAGTGTAAAATTAGCAATTTTGCAGTTTATTACTGTGAAATTAACAATTTTGCAGTTTAATATTGTAAAGTTAGCAATTTTACAGTTTATTACTGTTAAATAAGCAGTTTTTATAGTTTCTTACTATTAAATTTTTCAACCCTTTCCGTCCAAAAAATTTATTCTCTGTTTACTGAAAAGTTTTTGTGGTGCTGCCATCTACTAAACGAAGAACGAAACATTTTTTTAAATGCTTTAGTGCTGCCATCCTTCTGCAGCACACGAAACGAAATCTCTAGTTGGTGAAGAGTCAGATGCAGAACAAATTGCATTTTTTACTATCTCAGCCACGTTACTGTAACTAAAAGGAAATTTTAAGCTGTTTACAGCTAGATTTTGTTTTTGTCCCTATTTTACTCGGATCTTTTTAGCTTCCACCTCAATTTAAAACTTGCAAGTAAGGTGTAAAATATCGGATACAGTGATTTACTAGTATAGACTAACATTTCATAAATGGATGGCATTATGCAAAAAAGGAGTTAACCCACAAAAACCTGATTTCGAGATAATGGTCTTTAAAGTCAACAAACTCTGGCAAAAATTATGAGCTCTATATCAATGTACCAATGATATGTTACCATGAAACGCTGATAGGGCTTAAATTATTTTTGATTAATGTAGAAAGCAATATATTTTACCATCAGAGTTGGATAACTCATTTTTTTATGTTTTGTGGGTTAACTCCTTTTTGCGTAATGCCACCCAATTTATTTCAAGCGTGGAACACTTTTAGTGTCCACTTTTTTCGAGGAACCCTTGATTTCCCTTCAATTTGTATCGTATAGTTTCAATGTAGCATTCTGAAAGGTGTTGTTCGCAGTGAAAACGAAGTATTAGTGTCTTTAAAAAGTAACTTCTTCAAAAATCCGTACCTTAGAGCCAGACTAAGGCAAGTCCAAAAATGGCGGTTTTTATTTTATTACTGCTTTGTATGTAGAGTCTTATTCCATATCAAAGCATGAGAACGTTTATCCATTAATGCCTAGCGTCCCTTTTTAGGGACGATCCAAAAAAGAGTCTGAATTTCCCAAAAATGAACATATCAACCAAATTTTAGTGTTTAATTAGTACCTTGGTATTGTTTCAATTCGTTATTGACAGATTGCCGCACATAACCATTGTAAAGTGTGTTCTGTAGCAGTTTTAATATGATCTTTATCAAAAACTACACTGTTACAATCTCAAGAAAAAAAAGCTAAGTTTTCAAAGTGATTCCCAGCTTCCCAGTTTATGTTCATTGCTGATTTTATTTCTTCTTATAATATGTCTCTTTAAATATTATATCGTAGGCAGAACAAAATTTTAGCTAAAAAAGTATGTATCCTCTGGGGTCTATCGTAACTTTTAAGGGACGATTTTTCTTTCCTTAATAAAAAAAAATATTTTTTACATAATATATTATTTATTATTTTTCTTGTCCATTAAACACTGTTCGTAACCAGTATACAAAATATCATTGGGGAAAAAATGTCAGGCATTAATGGGTTAAAAAGAAATTCCTTCAAAATTATTTAGCATCGCTAAAAGAGCGCGAGTCCCATCCGTTGTTTGCATCAGACAAACGTTTTCATGCTCTCCTAAAAAGGAAACAAAAATCGACCAATTTTAGTCTGGTTCTGAGGTGCAGAAATTATGACGTCATTTCTTAAAAACGATCTTAGAGCAACTCGTTTGTTAGCATCTGGTCTGGTAAAGTTACTTTTGTTGACAACAGCATGTTGAAGTTGAAAACTATGTTTCATACATATTATATATGTACCAATATAAGTATTGGTATTACAAATGGATTTACAAGTGCCAACACCGTCATTTCTTTGTGATTGAGAACATTCATGTTTTAAACTCCACTAGAATTCCATATTATTGGCAGTAAGTTTTGCGAGGAACTATCCTTTAATCCATTTATGCCCAGTAGCCTAAAAACGGGACGCTTGTTAGTTACTGTGTACAAAAACCTGTAATGAGTACATTATATTACTAAAGCTGTTTTTCACAAGTTAAATAGTCCTTCTTCTTGAGAAAACCAGTTAGAGCCACTATTTGGACATCAGAGTTCAATTTTTGACAGCTATTTTCAGATAAATCAGTCAAGCAACGATCCAGCATAGGTAGCCACAGAAAGTAATTTTTTTTTGCGGACCTTTTTTTCATAAAATCAAACTATTTTAAAATAATTTGCTTTAAATTGATCAGAGATGCCTTCTGTAATGTTACTTTGCAAAAGTAAATTCAAGTAAGGTCGTATTTTGCTCATATATCTGCCAAAATATCCCATAAATAGGACGTTAAATAACTTAATAAATATGGCAACGGAGAACTATTTGAGGCATGAAATGTACGTAAACCATTCCAAGTAAGAGTTTTAAGCGGATAAAAATTGAAACAAATTGTTTAAAAAAACTTGGGCATAAATGGGTTAAAATTGTAGGGTGATAGAAAATTTTTGTTAGCATATTCTTTTTCAGCACCTTGAAATCTACAAGTAACACACAAAGTGCATTGAGGAGCAGAAAATTCGTTAACCCCTTCGGCCCTGGCGTTCTATTATTAGAACAAATCTTCATAAAGCTCTACATTCTTCCTTTTTAAGAATTTTAACTTCAAAATCCAGTGGCTTACTCATAACACATGTAAGAATTCATACATGGTACCATTTTTGCTCAGTAGATTTCAGCATGTGTTCTGCAGAGAAGATAATGTCGGTTTCTCACCACTTGCAGCAAAAAGGTAAATGCAGCTTTTATTACTTCTCAAAATGCTATTATATGTAATTCCCTGCACCTAATGAAAATTCCACAGCACCAAATAGACTCTTTATGACCAGTTTAGTACTTTTAACGAAAAAAAAAATAACTGTAAATTTAATTGTTAATACGATTTTTATATCTGTTCTACTATTAGGACATCAGGAATTGGAGCACATATAGCCCATTCTTCTTCATGTTCTATTAAGAGTACATCAGGTGCTTAGTAGTGCTAAAAGCATGTTTTGTTTTAAAACAAAACACTACTTTCTGTTAAATTATTGCCTCATGACTATAGTTTTTATATTTTAAGGAATTTATTGAATGAGTAGATGCATATTATTGTCTGTTTATATCAAATTACTCATACTGAAATACATTTTTATTTGCTTAGCCAATATGCGAAGTAAAAAGTTGTTCTTGTTGGAAGCCATTCAGTGCCTAAATAGTCTGGATGATTCTGGTTTATAAGATGTAGACTTAGATGGGTCTGATGATGAATGGCAGCCATCAAATTATGATTTGCCGCACTTGTAACCTGATGAAGAGAAAGATTCCACTATTTCAGTATGGCTATAACAAACTCCTGGTTAGAGTATAAACAGGATGCCGCTTCGTTAGGAATTACACGTAAAGATCAAGTGGATTTGCTCGATTTCACGTTTGATGTAGCAGAAACGTTGGCATTTGCAAAACAAGCAACAGCCGCTACTAAACGTGGGAGGCCATCAGGAAATAGTCCTGTTGTACCACCAGCAAAGAAAAAAATTAAACTCAGCTGTTAGACCCTGTGCAGAGTGAGGTATGATTTAATAAATCACATGATTGAGAGAAGTTCGAAACAGCAGAGGTGCAAATTTGAAGGTTGCACCTATAAAACAACTTCTTATTGTAAAAAAATGTGAAGTGTATCTGTTTTCATGCGCAAAGGAATTGTTTCAAAAAATTTCACACCAAGTAAGTGTAAATATACTTAGAAATAAATGCTTCTCTTTTTTACTTAATAACAGCCTGGTGTCCTACTATTAGAACACTTTTTAATTAGTTCCGTAATTGGTAGAATCTCATAATATTACATATTTACATGCATTATAGCATATATAACTCATTGATTTTTTATCTACCCAATTAAAAATTCAGGGCCGAAGGGGTTAATATTTGTTTTTCTGTGTTATTGTTCTATACGTTTTCCATAGTGTGCGTTTTCAATTTCAATGTTCGTAGGCTTTTTATTACTATTATTTTCTTTTTGAAGTAATCAACGTACGCCTCCTATCACCCCTAAAGAATTTACAGTCCCCTTCAGGAGACAAATCCCCCGTTTGGGGACGATTGTTCCCATGTTATGAACCACTAGTTAGTATAAGCAAAAAGCTTGAGACTAAAAAGATTTCATAGTGACCAGTGGCCAGTAAACTAAAAAAAGTTAGTGGCCACTTTAACATTGTTGGTGGCGACTTGGTGGCATGGTGGTAGAGCGTCGAACTCGGGTTCGATACTGGAGTTGGCCAGTCGGCAGATTTTCGAGATGCGGAAAATCCTCGACGCCCATGTCGTATGATTATGTGGCATGTAAAAGATCCCTCGGGGTATTCGTTTGGCTTTGAATATCATTAGGCAAAATTAAATCATAGTGCTCTTTCGGTGCCTCCATCTGGCGGCAACTAGGCGTCAAAATTCTCGTGGTAATGGCATTCCGCTGATTCTGGTACTACGTGAAAGAATGGATGCTTAATTGGGGGATCGCACTAGGTCTGCAAAAGGTTGTGCCTCTACTGCAGCCCCATTTGAAAAAAAAAAAAAGCATTGTTGGTGGCAACTTTGAACCAGTGGTTGGAAAAACTACATATTTTTTGTAGCGAACTACAACTACTTTCTTATAAATGTAGTTAACTACAGCTACAACTACTTTTTTTTAAATGTAGCGAGCTACACTACTTTTGAAGTGTAGTTGCTACTTCGCTACTTTTTAAAAAATAAATAAATAACAAGAATACACCGTTTGAGGATCGACCGAAAAAATTCGAAAAGTGGTTTAGATTAAAAAATTACCTCATTCGAATATGGAATAGAAATAGGAATTGTCTTTGAATTTATTTGTTACTTTTCCTTTTTGTTCCCCCTTTTTTTTTTTGCTAAAATTTGTCCTTTATAGATTTTTTTTTTTACAATTTTTACGAATATTCGCCATAAGAACCACCTTGTTTTTTTCCTTCGTTTAAATTAATTAATTTATTTATTTAATTTAAAGTAGTTTCTAGAAATCGCTACAAACTACTACTTTTTTGTATCGCGCTACTCGCTACTCTACTTTTTTTTAAAAGTAGTGCGCTACACTACAAACTACTAAAAAATGTAGCTACTACAGTAGTTTCGCTACTTGTAGCGCGCTACTTCCGACCACTGCTTTGAACCATGTTCCAAAAAAATAATCCCACGTTACTTCATTCTGCATATAGAAATATTACATTAATGCCCAGATTTTCAGGTATTGTTTGAGGGAAAATTTTGAATATCTTTGTCACACTATCTCTCAAATTGGAACTTTTTTTGTTGTACTACATTGCTCAATTTATATGCAATAATTTTTTTATTATTTCAATAAAAATGCATAACCTTTCTAAATCGTTTATTACTAAATCGCTTGATTTATGTCTGACATTAGAATTTTTAGTAGCGATTCGAAACTCGGTATATTAAGAAATTCAGAACCGTACTGTGCCCGTTGTTGGCCTATTTAAAGTTCCTATTCCACACTTAATTTTAATTATGCGGTTAAAAAAGTTAAGATTTTCTCCTTCCAACGAGAAACATCGGTATTTAGATGCTTTGTAAAGCAGTTAGGCTGATTTTCTCTCTATACTAGACAGCTACTTAAGTTGACACTGACGTCACAACGCGCGGAGCCCATAAGAACTCACAAGCAGTTAGCGATCTCCCCTAATTCGCCAAGTAGGCTGTGACGTTTTATCAAGCTCGTTTTTCATAGGCTGATGTCACGCTGACGTCACGATGTTTGTGTCCAGAAACCTTGCAGTGTACTATAGTTCAACATTGGCCGCCAGTGACGGTGATGATGGTTATTTTCTATTCATAATCATATTTCCTTTTAATCATCGGTATGTTGTCTTTTTGTTCAGCGAAAAAAAGGAGGTCGCCAGTCTGGCGACTAAAACCACATTTTGTAGTCGCCAAAAAGTTTCTTTTAATCGCCATTGGTGAGTGGCGACCGCTAGTCTCGACCTTTAGTATAAGATATTAAATGGTATTATTATCTTAGACATTTGCGTACGAGAAAATGTGCTGCCCTTCAGAAATAAAATACAGGAACTCTCACTTATACGCAGGCCCAACGGACCAAGAGATAAAGGCGTATAAGTGAGAGAGACGTATCAGTGAACAAGCCTATTTAAAGGACAAAAACGCGACATATATTCTAATGAGAGAATGAATAAGAATGTTTCTATAGACAAGGGACATGTAGCAAATCTAATTACCAACTGTTCCCTTTAAAACGATGCATAATAGGTAATTGCCCCTCTCCGAACTGTAGTTCATGCGGAAAAAATGCCTTCCGTCAGCAATAAAAGCGAAATATTAAAGTGAAGAAAAATGCTTATTTTTTTTAAAGAAATTAAATTAAATTTTTTACAATTTAGGGAAAATTCGGTGCATTAGTGAAATATTTATCTTTAGAGCGATGCATAAACGAATGATGCTATATTAATTTTGTTATAGAATGTGCTGGGACCATTGAAAATCGTCGTATAAGTGAAAAAGGCGCATAAATGAGGCGGCGTATAAGTGAGAGTTCACTGTGACACTAATAAATATACTAAATTCTTAGAATAACATGATTTATTAAACATCAGTTTGGACGGATTTTATAAGGGCTCGTTTGCTCTCACACAAGAGCAAGATACATTTTTATACGACATTAGACTATTTACATTTTCGAAGATCACCAGTAAAGTATTTTACACACAGTTATTGCTTTCTAAAAGCTATCCACGAAGACTATATTAACCAGGATTCGCAGATCCCTAAAATATTATCCAGGTTTTCAGACGAAAAGATAGTGAACAAGGAAAAATAAGTTTTTTTTTCGCTTGTCAGATAGGAATTACATCTTCAACAAAGAACTAGTACATCTGAATAAAATTATAACATAATTTCAGAGGTTGGTGCAGGTCTCTATAAAAGTTAATCTACTGCAATGGTAACTATTAATTACGAATAATAGAAAAAACAACGTAATAAATGCCCTAACATTCAATGAATTGCTGACACATGTTTCGGGGGGTTAACCCATTAATGCCTGACATTTTTTTCCAAAAATATTTTGTATACTGGTTACAAAGTGTTTAATAGACAGGAAAAATAATTAAAAAATATCATGTCAAAAATAATTTTTTTATTAAAAATTAAAAATCATCACTAAAAAGGGACGCTAGGCACCAGAGGGTACATACTTTTTTTTTACTCAAATTTTTTTCTGTCTACGATATAATATTTGAAAAGACATTTTATAAGAAGAAATAAAATCAGAAATTAACATAAACTGGGAAGCTGGGAATAACTTTGAAAACTTAGCTTTTTGTTCTTGAGATTGTGAATGATGTAGTTCTTGATAAAGATCAGAATAAAACGGCTACAGAATGCACTTTACAATGGTTATGTGTTTCAATCTGTTAATAATGAATTGAAACAATGCCAAAGTAATAATTGAACACTATTAATTGGTTCAAATGTTCATTTTTAGTAGATTCAGACACTTTTTGGACCGTCCCTAAAAAGGGACGATAGGCATTAATGGGTTAAGGTATCTGCTTTTCAATGTAGATAGATCTGTGCTTTTGGCTGTAAAGTTTTTGATGCACATGTGTTAATTTTGCTACCTTTGTCAAGTCATGGCCATTGATAGCCATCCTCAGGTGGAAAAAATCACACCTTTGGGGTTCCTTGATGCCTCGAAACACATGTCTGCAATTTGTTGTATATTTGTGCATTTATTACGTTATTTTTGACATTGTTACTGTGTAACACGAAGGTATTTATAATTTTCTTGATGTTAATAATTGTTTTGAAAAAAATAAAGAAAGCACTAACTGAAAAGAACCACAGCGGAAATTCGCGCTTGGTACTCTTTCAGTTTCATTTTGTACAAATAGTTCATTAAGAAAGGAGTAATTTTCATTTATAATTGAATATGGGTTGATAATAATTTCTGTAGCTTTACTTATTTTTTGGATTTAATATTTAGCAATAATAACATGTTCCCTATTTTTATCGTCAGTAACCTTGAGATTGTTGCATGGAAAAACTGTTTCTTGAACAGCTGCGTTTTAAAGGAGCTCACGGGGGACTAAAACCACTTAATATAAATAAAGGAAAAAAATAAAACTGAAACACAAAAGTAGTATATCATCTTTCATACATGTGTATTGAGATTGCGAAAAACCTTTTTCCAATGAAAAAATTGTGAATTTATGGATGAAAGATCAGACTTTTTTTTAATCAGGAGGGGGGGGGGGTGTTAAAAGCGGAGGTCATACTGGATCCTAAAAGTGGAACAGTGATCTTTATTAAAAAACTTAGAATATGAAAATACATACATCTGAACAACGCACATTTTAATTAAATACTTTTTTTTCGAGGAGAGGAAGATTTTCATTTCGTTGATTTTCACTTTAATTCTTCTCATTACCTTCTTTATTGCTTAGCAGAGAGATATTTTTATTTTGCTCTATGTTTTGTTTTTTTAACATTTCTGCAGGAAACGCTTTCTAAATACACTGAAGTGACAAAAGTCATGGGATAGCAATATGCAAATTTTCAGATGGCAGTAGCATCGCATAGAACAGGTATAAATGCGCAGTGCTTTTACAGAGCTTTCATTTCTGTTCAAGTTATTCATGTGAAGAGGTTTTAACGTGATGATGACCGCACGACGTGAATTAACAGACTTTGAACGCGGAATGTTAGTTGGAGCTAGACGCATGGGTCATGCCATTTCGGAAATCGTTAGAGAATTCAACATTCCCAGATCCACTGTGTCAAGAGTGTGCCGAGAGTATGAAATTTCAGGCATAACATCCCACCATGGACAGCGCAGTGGTCGACCGCCTGCACTTAAAGATCGAGACCGGCGACGTCTGCAAAGAGTCGTAAATTCTAACAGACAAGCAACACTGCGTCAAATCACCGTAGAAATCAATGTGGGACGTACAATGGACGTGTCTGCTAGAACTGTGCGGAGAAATTTGGATTTCTTGGGCTATTCCAGCAGAAGACCGACTCGAGTGCCTTTACTGACTGAACGACATCGCTTGCAGCGACTCTCGTGGGCACGTGAGCATATCGGTTGGTCCCTAGATGAATGGAAAACCGTGGCCTGGTCCGATGAGTCACGATTTCAGCTGGTAAGAGCCGATGGTAGGGTTCGAGTGTGGCGCAGACCCCACGAAGCCATGGACCCAAACTGTCAGCAAGGCACTGTTCAAGCTGGTGGTGGCTCCGTAATGGTGTGGGCTGTTTTTTCATGGCATGGACTTGGTCCTCTAGTGCGACTGGACAGAACATTGACTGGAAATGCTTATGTGCAGCTACTTGGAGATCACTTGCAGCCATTCATGGACTTCATGTACCCAAACAACGATGGGATTTTTATGGATGACAATGCGCCATGTCACCGGGCCACAACTGTTCGCAATTGGTTTGAAGAAAATTCTGGACAATTCCAACGAATGATTTGGCCACTTAGATCGCCCGACATGAATCCCATTGAGCATTTATGGGACACAATCGAGATGTCTGTTCGTGCCCAAAATCCTGCCCCATCAACGCTTTCACAATTATGGACGTCTATCGAGACAGCATGGCTCAATATTCCTGCAGAAGACTTCCAACGACTTGTTGAGTCCATGCCACGTCGAGTTGTTGCACTTCGCCGGGCAAAAGGAGGGCCGACACGATATTAAGAGGTATCCCATGACTTTTGTCACTTCAGTGTATGTTAACACATACGCCACTTTGCGGTTACTAATACACTATTTCTTTAAAAGTCATTATTTCAGTGAATCAGAAATAATCATAATTTGCAAACGGCAAAGTCTACAAATTATTTCAAAAAAAAAAAAGAATAAATAAATAAAAGATGACCACAGATTTTTTCGTATCAAATAATGCTGGTTTAATCCGAGATAGCAACTGTTTCAGTTGCGAAAATAAGAACTTGCGCCAATGGTTTCGGGAGAAAATGGCCATAACTTACTGAAGATGAGTATATTTTATGACATTAAATTATGACATTAAAGAGAAAATAAAACACTTAAATTTCATTACATTGATTCGCAATTTTTTTATAGTTTCAAGTAGTCTTTAAACCAATCAAACCTAAGCTTCACAAATGATTTAAAAGAAGTGTGAATTTATAAGATCAACTTGTGATGCAATTTCTTTCAAAATTTATATATTTTGGCAGCATCAGTTCTGTTCACCATCTCTGTTGGTGAATTTTTTGAAGCAAAGTTTTGATAATTGATTCTAACTCTGGTACATTATTCTTTGTTAAAAAATAAATCACGATGCTGTGTTTCTTTACAGTTTTGTGGAGTTATGAATGAAAACAAATTTTTCTGGTTCATTTCAAAGCTCAAAATAGCAAAGTATTTAGCTGCAATGGTGTGCATTTTTTGAATCAGTGCCAGGAATCTATAGATGTATAGATATTTACACTCTCAGCAAATTAACTAACAATCTACTGAAACACAATTAAAGCATTCGCGATAATTATATCATCCTACTTTCGCGACTGAGGAATTCGAAATCAGGCAAAATGAACTTTTCGCGTGTTCGCGCTTAGCTAAAAACGTTAAATACTTCATCAAATCAACCAGTTTTGTATGAACTAAACTAATACCGATCAAATGCAAAACATTTAAATTTCTTTTTTGAGAGCCATATACAAATTTCGCAAAAGAGTTAAGATAATTTTTGGGTGGAAAAAAAAAAAAAAAAAACCGTGCGTTGTCTGTTGTTCATATTTATAGTGATAATTACACTTTGTACAATGAAATTAAGTGAAGCAAAGTATTCATTGAAATTTTCTCACCTCAATGAGCATAGTATTATAATTATCATTTTGTTTCATTTAAATGAGCTGAATATAAAAGCATGTAATTGCATACCTTGCGGAAAAAGCTTTGGCTTCTTCAGTTTTAGCTCTCTTTTGAGAACTGAGTTTTAATGGATATTGCACTGAATATTTAGCTTCTTAATCAACTTTAACTAGGTTTTGAAAATAAAATTTATTAGTTTGAAAATAATTTCCGGGCTGCTACAAAAGATGACGCTAGATTTGTCTTTTTCTGTGGATGAAACGCGACCAGTGTGCATATTAAAAGCCCTTGAAAACTGATCATATTTTCGATCTCCCTTCGATATTCCTGTTTTACTAGTTGAACTACTCTGTAACAAAGTAAACACATTAATTTATCTACGTAACTACAAACAGCCACTTCGTTTCCATAAACATTCAAGTTTCTGGGGAAATCTAAAAAAAAATCACGAGCATAAATTTAACCCTAAAAACTTTTGAGCACTGCTTTGACATGTCCTAACAGCAAAGGTAACTTGCAGTTCTCATGTAAGCTGAAATTGACAAGAATATTTAATGAAGTTTTCAGGGCCTGCACAGAGGCACGACAGAAGAAATCTACGCCAATGTGCAAAACTTCTTGCCCATCTATAACCATGACTGTAGAAATACACATTTTATAACAGGCTATTATCAAGTAAAAAGGAAATGTGACGAATTTTATAATTGTATCATAAGTAAAATCAGATATTAATGTATCACTTATAAAGTGCAATAAACAAAACTCAGCTAAAAATATACTCAGAGTTAGTAATAGAGCACTTCAAATAAAATAAAGCCTAGAATTGAATTTCTCTGCGTTACCAATGCAAAAAATAAGTCAAGAAACGTAGGGGAAGACCGCTTATATTGGAACACTGCTTAAATTGGACCTCGGGCTTAAAATCTAGTACAGAGATCTATGCTAAACTTTAACGGTAGATACATAAAGCTTTAGGAATAAAATCAATGTGTATGAAGTTTCACCAGTCTTCGAACTGTGTAGCGTGAGTTACGGCATGATTTACTCGTATGTTGAAAACGTGTAAAATCTTATTTTGCGGACTTGTGCCTAGTAAGATAGTACTATAACTTGTAAGCTGAGGTAAACTGCTGTTATAGCATGATAATCTGTGTTTAATAAGGATCACATCTATGTATTTACATGAGCGGTTGTGATAATTTTTGACAGAGAAATAAGCTGAGGAATAAAAAATGGCATGTTTTCCTTTATTGGACCGAAAAAATTTTCCTATATTGGACCGGTGGTCCAATTTAAGAATATGATTTTAAGTAAGACTTTTCATTAATTGTTACATTAAATAAGTGACTCATCTGATTTAATAGCGTAGTTAAGATTATTTTAAGCATACTTTAACACCTATTCACGAGATTCATTTTTTTTATCAAGCACATTTTCTAGAAGCTGCAAATTCTTGAAATATTTGTTTTTTTTTTCTCTTTTTCCTTTAAGTTGCAGTTTCATTTTGTTAAACATAGTTATTAATTTAAATAAAATTTGTGTTGGTTTAACGAGGGAAAAAAATGAAATTCTTCGATTTACTCGAAAAGATTTTAAAAAGAAACAATTAATATGCTACTAAAATGTTCAATGCAGATGAAACCGGTCTTTTCACTGCCCAAAAGCCTCAAAATATATCGACATATAAAAGTAAACACCAGTTTGGAGCAGTAATGTGCGGTGAACGTGTTAGAAACACACTTGCTATTTGCTGCATGAGTGCAACAGAATTGCTACACCTCCCTCCCTCCCCATGCTTATTTTCAAAAGAATACGTTCCATGTATTTACTTATCATAAAAGCACCCTCTGGTGAGCAATATGCTTGTCTAAAAAAAGGTTGGATCACAAACGATAACTCACACAATTGATACAATATTTCTTCAAAACCGTTAAACCAAGAGCATAGATGCAACAAACTCGGTTAACGAGAGCGATATAATAATGCTTTCTCTTAAAGCACACCATGCAAGATGTTTTCTTTTTTCAGCCTCTGTGTACATATTTTAATCGAGTGTGTGACACATGGATGCGAGAACATCCAATGAGATCCATTACCCAATATCGAATAGAAGAACTGTTTGATAACTCTCATGGGTAAACCTCAATCGAGGCCATAGCAAATGTGAGTTGATTCTAAAGAACAAGAGTTTGGCCTGTTAATTGACATGTGTTTAGCGGCATTGACTTGGCTGGAGCAGAGTTCGAGGTAAGTAGTCCAGATAAAACTACTCGAAGTGAGCAGGCTACATGTTCGGTGTAAGTTGTACTATTGTACACCATGTACAAGAACTAGCTACGACTTAAATTAGTACAAGCTCTGCATAATCAGCGGATAGTTCTCATCAAAGCATGATTGTCAACTTCAACTATGATTTTGTAAAGGCCAGGCTCACATATCAATTTATCTAAAAAATAGAAAACACAAAAAGGAAGGCTATCTCAGCAATCATTCTAACGCCGTATGAAAGAAACATAGAACAGAAAAGTCACACAAGAATAAGCAAGAAACTGCACAAATAATTGTTATTGCAATATTTGTCATAGAGATGAAGCGCAAAACATGATTAAATGCCACATGAAATACCATCGGTGAGTGTATCAACATTGCCTAAATGAGACCGAAGCAAAAGAAATTCTATAGCAAATCCTGGAAAAAAGATGTATAGTTCAAATATAAATTATTCTATGATTTCCTGGTACGGTCCAATTTAGGAAGCGCATGGTTCAATAAAGGCGCATATATTCCTAAATTGGACTTTTGCAACTTTTTGTAAGACAATTTTTTAAAAAATAATTTCCATATTTTTAGAAAATATAAGCTCCTACGGCGGTTCCTGATTAAATTTAGCTTACGATGCCCTATTTTGTATTTCTGTTTTGCTTCACATTGAGCGACACAGGCCTCCTGTTCTTAGGGGGTCCAATATAGGCGGTCTTCCCCTAAATGGAAAATATAGTTAGTTTTATGGCTTTAAGACTATGTCGTGTTCTTTAGTACATGTCTTTTTCAAATGAGTTTTAATATGATGGAAATGTAATTTTTTTTTTGTCGTGTGCCAGCCAGGCTGGCAAGTTGGGGTGCGCTGCTTCACTTTTCCAACTGTACCGTAATTTGGTGTGAAGTCCGACTTCCACAGTACACGCATGCCATAGGTACCCGTTTATAGGGTAGGCATCCTTTCACACAACACATTCACACAAATAAAGGACAGGACATGAGAGAGAAAGTACATCCATGCCCAAGCCGGGACTCGAACCCGGGGCCACACCAGCCGTAGTAAACTGCTCTGACCACTAGACGGCCGGCATGGCCGGCATGGAAATGTAATGTAACTCTGTTATATAATACAGAAGAAATGATACGACGCAGCAGGTGTGACCATGATATCATATTCAAACTCATTAAATGTCTTGAAGAATATGCTATAACTTTCATTAGCACCAGAAAAGTTTAGCAAGAAAGCATTTTTCGATAAACAGTCAAATTTCTCGTAATAAATCCCTGGTGCATTTTCTGTCCCACAGACCGATCCATACATTGCGCAATGGAATGTCTTGTATGTTTACAAATTAATCAACACTGCAGTTATCTGTGAAATATTTTGAGAGTATCTATACGCTGAGTCCCATGTCTGATTTCTTATGAAATCTAACACAGAAGCAGTCAGGACTTGTCAAACCAGTACCACAGAAACTAAATTTTCATTGAGATACTCTGTTGGTAATTTAAACTATTACTGTACTCAATGCTTACAAACTTAAATTCAGTTGTCAATTCTGATGGAAAGAATAACATGTATATGCTACAAAAAAGTTATAAGTCAAACAACAGTGGAAGAATCTGTCGCTCGCTCAGTTTCGAAGAAAAAAATACTTTTGCTCCAAATGGCCGAAAAAATAAATCATGCCCAGTTTACATTAATGACACATCTTCATCTGACCGTCGGTATCCTCATCATCTTCTTCTTGCTGTCTTTCTTGGTGTTGGCGTTGTAAGCGTCGTCCTCCCCGAGTTCTTCACAGAAGCAGTTAGGACGTGTCAAACAGTACCACGGTAACTACATTTTCATTCAGGTACTCTGTTGGTTATTTAAACTATTACTGGAATTAATGCTTTAAAGGAACAGTATTGGCAATAAAGGCTCTTGTGCTCAAAAACACGACATGACCAACCAACCAATGCTTAGAAACTCAAATTCATTTTTGATGGTAACGATAACGGAGATTTTGCTACAAAAAAGTCATAAAGTCAAACAACAGTGGAAGAATCTGTCGCTCTCTCAGTTTTGAAGAAAGAAGAATTTTTGCTCCAAGTGGCTTAAAAAAAAGAATAATCAAGTCCAGTTTATGTGAAAAAAGACATCTTCATCTGACCGTCGGTATTCTCATCTTCTTCTTCCTGCTGTCCTTCTTGGTGTTGGCGTTGTAAGCGTCATCCTCGCCCGAGTTCTTCGCAGAAGCAGTTAGGACTTGCCAAACCAGTACGACAGAAAGCATATTTTCATTGAGGTTACTCAGTTAGTTATTAAATCTATTACTGGACTCAATGTTTAAAAAGGCGTGGTACAGTCTATTAAAGCTCAAAAACCCAATAGGACCAACCAACCAATGCTTAAAAACTAAAATACACTTCTGATGGTAAGTATAACCTATTTTCTACAAAAATAAATAAATAAATAAATAAAAAAAAATAACGGCAAGCAATAGTGGAAGAATCAGTCGCTCGTTCAGTTTCGAAGAAAGGAGAACTGTTTTGCTTCAAGTGACCGTAAAATCATGTCCAGTTTACAGAAAGGATATATTCTTCATCTGACCGTCGGTATCCTCATCTTCTTCTTCTTGCTGTCCTTCTTCGTGCTGGCGTTGTAAGGGTCGTCCTCGCCCGGGTTCTTGGTGAGCTTGCAGTCGACGAGGAAGGAGGCCAGCAGCGGCAGTCGCCACTTGCCTTTCAACTTGGGCTTGGGCATGCCGAAGATGAGGAGCTTGTAGTAGCCGATCCTTGGAGGAGTGATGGTGAAGGTGATTCGGACATCGGAGTCGTCCCGCTGGACGATGCCTCTGGTGTCCATCTCCTTCCCGCTCACATCGAAGAGCTGGAAACAGGAAAAGGTAACTTACAGTGAAACCTGTAGAGTTGACCACACTTGTAAAAAATCTGATATGGACCCCACACTACTTCCTAATTTTACGCGTAAATTTCTTAGTAGTTGCCTTAAGTGTTAAAAAAAGTTCTTGGAGTGAGCAAGGTAACAATTCAAACATTTACATCCCTAATCTCCCACGAAACAATGGTTAATTTTCTAAATATTGCCGATTTTAATATCATTCAGTGAATTTTTCTAGACCATGCTCAGAGTCTGCATACCAAACCAGAAGCTTCTACGGCATATAGTTTTTAAGTTATGCGACATACGTACATAAGCACATACATACGTACGGTACATACAGACGTCACGAGAAAACTCTTCGTAATTAACTAGGGGGTGGTTGAAAAGGATTTTTCGGCTGCTTATATGTTGGTAGGTACATATGCACCTGCTGACAGGTCGAAAAAACTACTGAATAGTCATTCGGGGGTGAGCAAAATCAAAATTTAGACCCAAATTTGAGTGATTTTTTTTCTCGCGATCACAATATTTCCTTTACTACGTAAAAGGAAGTAAAAATGAATGTTATTTCTACAGCATAATACAGGTAATTTTAGAGTAACAAACTGTAAAAATTGCTAATTTTTCAGCAATAAACTGTAAAATAGCTAATTTTACAGTAATAAACTGTAAAAATTGCTAATTTTACAGTTTATTACCGTTCATTTTACAGTTTTAAACTGAAACCTTTGCTGCCAGTATTACACTGCTGTTTTTACAGTATAATACAGCTAAATTTTACGGCAGTAAATTAAAATTGCTAACTTGACAGTAATAAACTGTAAAATTGATAGTTTTACATTTTATTACTGCATTTTGCAGTTTAAATTTGAACCTTGGCTGCCAGTATTGTATTTTGAAAATAACAGTTCATTTTTGACAGTATACCACTATTGTAAGTTGACCACCTGCCTAAGTTGACCGCTTTTGTCAGGAACAAAACTAGTCCTGGATCATAAATGTCAGTGTTTATCAGTTGACTACCTGTCTAAGTTGACCGCTTTTGTCAGGAACAAAACTAGTCCTGGATCATAAATGTCAGTGTTTATCAGTTGACTACCTGTCTAAGTTGACCGCTTTTGTCAGGAACAAAATTAGTCCTGGATCATAAATATCAGTGTTCATCAGTTGACCACCTGCTGAACTTGAGCACTAAAGTACTGCACCCCAAAGTGATCATTGGTCAACTTACGAAGGTTTCACTGTAATATACAAGAAAAAAGAATTCAGGTGTTTAGATTTCAATGTTACTTTCATTTTGGCTGTAGGTGATGCAGGGGGAACTGCTATATATCGACCGTTAGTTAAATTTGATGGTTCTTGCATAGATTTGATTTCAGTTAGTCTTTGTTTTTCTTTTTATGTCGTGACCCTTGACATCTTGAAGTAATACCATGAAGTTAAATTTTTCTCGTATTATTTGCCAGTTTTTATTTATGCTAGTTTTTAATGTTTGGCGTTAAATTGGGCCGTGGTGGCCCGATCGGTAAGGCATCGGGCTCGTGTCCGGAGGGACCCGGGCTCGATCCCAGCCGATCAAAGATCCACCGTCTTGATTAATGGTGGCTGGAAGGCGTTAAAAATGTCGTGGTCACAAAGTCCTCCAAGTGAAACGATACCTCTGGGGGTGATGGGCCAAGGGTTTGCTCAACCCTAGGTTCAGGTTCAAAATTAAGAACACAGCGCTCTTCAGGGCCCTATCCCGGTTAAACCACGAAGCTGTGGTAGATACGGGGGACCCTGGAGTGTGAAATGAGATTGGCGTGAAATTAAAGAGGTTTTTTAAATGAATTTTGAGCATTTCTGAGTGTTTTAGCCAGAACTTACAAAAAAGTGGAAACAGCTGATGACATTACGTTACAGAAGGGTTTATAGAGGAGGGACTATTTCTCCCTCCACGATTTCTGTGGAATTCGCACCAACGTAAAGTTCAAAAATAATAATGAAAAATAAGTAAATATTATTTGGCACTGCACAGCTTAGAAGCGGTGCTTTGAACATGCAAATTCATTACTTGCACCTAAAAGAAGCATACTGAAAATTACGTCATTCATTTGTGCGATTAATATTGCAGACGAAAGCTAAAGGAAAGCGCAAGTGTCTGAACAGAGCACTACGGTGAGTCTACATTTGCAAGTGAGTCAACAGTAAGTAGAGCTGTGTCTACACTCCTTGCAATGTTAATAACTAAAACCACAATGAGCACAAGCAAGCAGGATGGCAATAGCAGAAAGCATAGGCGGCTCGTACAAGGGGGCAGGGGGGGGACTGTCCCCTCATTTCCAGAAGGCAAGGAACCTTGCCCTGACTTTTCAAAGCTAAAAAGTAATGTTCAATAGAAAAAGGATTGTTTTGCTCAATGGATTGATTTATTTCACAAAAATAAAAGCTGAACATTCCTCAAAATATACTTTTTTTTCATGTAATTTCATAAAAATGGAGTTTAAACCGGATTGGGGAGTCTATGGTGGCTTTTCGTCATAATTTTTGAGTCACTTCTTAGACATTTTTTACAGGTCATTTAATCAGCAACGTCAAAATCCAATCATATAACAAAATTTTGCTAATATCTTTAAACGAGCAATTCTTGTATATATACATATATATATAATTTCGGATCTCGAAAACGGCTCTAACGATTTAAATAAAATTTTGTATATAGATATAGTTTTCGTTTTTGAGTTCATTTACATCGGCGTTTTGTCTGTAAAAACGCGAGTTTTCACAAAAAACCCTGTTTTTGTGCCTTTATTAACAATTTAAAAAGCTTTCTTTCGCTATTTTCTTTATGATTACTATTATTGTTATTGTTTCATAGCAACCACGTTCATTATAACAATGGATTTAAATTTAATCACATCAGCGTAAATTAAAATTTTTATGTTTGGCAAACGAATTTTGGCAACGTTAGAATTGTAAGAGATCGATCAAATTAGAGCAGCTATATGTAGACAGTCCGAAGCATCAAGCTTGGGTTGGACCACTTTAGATCCATTCAATAACTTTGACTTTCAATTTTTCATTGTTGTCGAGTAAAGTTTCGGGCATTGCCAAGCTTTGCTAAATATACGTGAGGAATTATTACTGAGTACCTGGCGACCGAGCCTCGCTCGGTTTAAAAAAAAAGAGGTTTGTAAAATCGTGTTTTTTTCTAAAATTCGAAGTACTTATTTAGATGAAGTTGAAAAGCATCTTTGGTACAACTTTGATACCCCCCCCCCAAAAAAAAAAAATTAAACGCCAAATCTGGCACTCCCAACGGACTTTTTAGGGTTGCTGTTTCTTATTTTGGTGTTGCTAATTTAGGTTTTTTCAGCTTTTAGGCTCTTTCGGTTGCCAAATTTGGTATTTTTTTGGTATTTTGTACCATTTTTTGAGTTTTTTTAAAGTTTTGTAGCAACAACGCATGTTTGTTGCGCCAAAAACAGGTATTTTTTTTGGCGAGGAAAAAAAGTCCCCAAATTTCCGATGGGAGGGGGGTATATCAAAGTAGTTCCGCATTTTTAAGCCGTTGTTTCCAATTACGCGTTTAAAAAAGTTGTAATTTAGTTTAAAACACAACCTTATTTAAACGATGCTCACTGTAAAACCACACCAAATTAACTTAAATTTGATCTATCTCTTTAAAAATGATAACATTTTTAACGTGTTGCCAAAACTCATTTGCCAAATACCATAGAAATTTAAATTTACGCTGATGCTTTACCATTGAAACTCCAATTTTGAGTTTCGATGGTAACGGCTGATGTGATTAAATATGAAATCCATTGTTATAATTAAACGTGGTTGCTATGAAACAGTAACAATGATAGTAATCACAAAGAAAATGGCGAAAAGAAAGCTTCTCAAACTTTCAATGAAGGCACAAAAAAAACCGGGGTTTTTTGTGAAAACTCGCATTTTTACAGAAAAAACGCCGATGTAGATTAACTCAAAAACCAAAACTATATCTAAATACAAAATTTTATTTAAATCATAAGAGCCGTTTTCGAGGTCCGAAATATATATATATATATATATATATATATATATATATATATATATATATATATATATATATATATATATATATATATATATATATATATATAAACAAGAATTGCTCGTTTAAAGATATTAGATAGATGTACGGCTGTTTAAAATTCATAATTGCAACCAAGGGCATAAAAATGCTTTTCAAGTTTATCTAAATAAGTACTTCGAACTTTAGAAAAAAACATGATCTTACAAACCTCTTTTTTTTAACCGAACTGGGTTTGGTCGCCAGGTACTATATATTAAAAAAAAAACCAGCCTATGGAGATAATGCCCCCCAATTTCTTGACCCCCCACTCTGACTCCCATGGCAGAAAGTGCTTACTTGTTGAGTGATGAGCATCGTCGAAGCTGTCTCGAGGACGAGCTTCCTCTTGCCTCCCCAGGTGACGATCGTGGGGCCCATCTGGTTCACCAGTTTCATCTTGAAGTCGAAGAAGGATTGGGCGGGGCCCCAGGGCACGTCGTGCACGGGATACGGCTGGACGTGCTTCTTGGCACGTACACACTCCAACAAGAAAATGGCCACGTTCTTGAGAGTCGTGTCTTCGTACATCTGCCACTCTGGACGAGCGTACACCTGTGGGGGGAAACCAGGTATCCGTATCATCAACTGTAATATAGTAAATTTTACAGTAAAGCATCGTTTATACGGAAGAAATGACGTGTAAATGAAAATGACATCCCAAGTAGCATCAACTCATCGGATTTTGCTAGGCCGATCAAGTAACTCCCCGTAAACTGATCCCGTAGCGCACGATGACATCGTTCCGATCAGTATCCGAGCACGGTTTTCGATGAACTACTTTTCATAAATAAAAAAAGGTTCCAAAATTCATCGCCACGGAACTAAACTGCGCGTATATTGATCCAACCCTCATCGATTTTGATCCAAAATTTATCGCCACGGAACTACACTGCTCGTATATTGATCCAACTCTCATCGTATTTTTATCCAAAATTGATCCTTAATTCATCGCCACGAGCTACACTGCTCGTATATTGATCTAAATCATATCGTTTTTTCACCCTAAATTCATCGCCACGGAACAGCACTGCTCACGTATTGATCTAAATCACATCGTATTTTCATCCAAAATTGATCCTAAATTCATCGGCACGGGACTGCACTGCCTCGTAAATTGCTCCAAATCTCATCGCAAACTCATCGGATTTTGCTGCTCGGATTCTGTTTGGCCGATGAGACATATTGGAGCAATTCCCGATGAGAACTCATCGAAATCCGATAATCGGCCGATGAGAATTTCATCGGGTTTCGATGAATGGCCGATCATCGGCCGATGAGATTGTGCTGCTAGGGATATAATCGAAACCCTGACAAATCACTTTGTTTTTTTACTCTACTAATTCAAATTTTGTGCTGTTATAACAGTCGTAGGGATCTAATTATTTTTTAAATGTTTTTTGGTGAAATTTTGTGCCACAAAAACGTAAATTTTAATGTGAAAAAAATAAATAAACGAACTGTCTTCATACGTTCAAAATTCACAAGAAATAATTCATGTCAAAGTTTTCTTGCAATTCCTTTTTGAAAACCGTCAGTCCCTGTTGGATCAGCCAGTAGTCAGCAATAGGTGGTCTTTCCAGTTCCGTGTCCTATAAAACCGTACTATAGCGGACATGTTATAAAGTTTTCCAAGCGACTCTCTGCTTTACATTGTTTGAACTCCCGCAACAAATGCAGCAACCATTTATTTCTGTATATCAAGACCCCATTTCATTGCTTTGTATCACGTACGTTTTTCGTCTGAAATTCCATTGATAATCATATCTCATTCAGAAATAGCTTTGATGTTTAAAAAAATCAAAATCTTGTTTTGCACTTTTGCCAATAGAAAGCATGTTATCTAGAAATAATAAAATATAGAAAAAAATATTTTTAAAATGCAAAGGCTGTTTCTATAAGATTTGATCACACTAAAAAGTATGAAATAAAACAAGCAGTATATGATTACAACACTCAACGATTGCAGTTTATATCAAGATACCAATTTAAGTTAGTTTATATCTTGGCTTACTAGATTTCCTAGTTTGACTAGCACAGTGCCAGTTTTTAGATAAAATTCACTTCAAGTCCCAGCAAATGATAAATTTAGTTGTAAGTGACCAAGAAGTCCAAAAATAGTTCACTGTTAAGGGTTATTTAGTATAATTTCTTTGGCATTTGTAACTTTGACGCGTTCAATTGACATCAGTTTTGCTTGTTGAGTTTTTTACAATAAAATTAAAACCAAAAAAACTTTTTAAGAAAGTTCTATAGGCGATAAACAGTACACGTGAATATTGTTAACATTTTTATTCTTCATTTTATTTCTATGGATGGTTCGACTCCTGGTTTGGATCAAAGTAACGGAGTGCTCTTCAGGGCCCCATCAAAGAGGTTAAACCACGTGTAGTAGACGGTAAGGGGGACCCTAGAGTGAAATGAAATGAAATGAAATGTACTCATACACCCTGTATGTGACCCTCGTAAAATACTTCTAACGTGTGATACCTTAAAGTAGTACATAAGCCAGGTCCGTCATTTCAAGTTTTTAAAGGGGGGGGGGAGTCAAAGGGTGCAAAAACAATGCAATATCACCGAAAAGCAACAAAAACGCCCACTTACATGCAAATACATTGACTTTTCAAAGTCGGGTGGGGGGGGGGGGGAAATCCCCCCCCCCCCTTCTGACACCCAAAATGACGGGCCTGACATAAGCTCCGTGAGAGGCTAAATAGCGAAGGAGCCCAGTAGCCTGTCTTCTTTGAGCCCGCAGAAGACCTAATTGTTGAGGGCTCCGTTTTCTCTGTCCTCCACCGAGTACAGCTTGTACTTGTAGCGGGTGGGCTTGTAGGTCGTGAATTTGAGTCAACCCCACTGCCACTGACCAGATACAGATGTGGTCAAACATCCACGAGGGGCGGGAGGGGGGAATTTAGCACGACCCAGACCGCACCACGAGACGCTCCCCCCCACTTACTGTCCTACTTACAGTGGAATTGAACTGGATCCATGATTTGTTGACGTGCCTTGTACTTAAAAATTTGAAATGGGGCTCAGTCAACCGCTGTGGATCAAAGTTACCCAGACTGACTGCACTACAACAGACGTATCACATTGGATGTGACACTTTTGTAGAAGACTTGAAGCTGGCCTACCTTAAAGTAGTACATGCCCTCCGTGGGAGGCGAAATGGCGAAGGAGCCCAGGAGCCTGTCTTCCTTGAGCTGGCAGAAGACGTAGTTGTTGAGGGCCCCGTTCTCGCGGTCCTCCACCGAGTACAGTTTGTATTTGTAGCGGGTGGGCTTGTGGGCCGTGAGCTTGAGCTCGGTCTGGACCCGGAAGACGATCGGGTTCTGGGGTCGAGACCGGATTCGGAGGTTGTACTCGAAGAAGAACGGCGTCACTTTCGGCAAGGCGTTGAACTCGTCCAACTTGAGGGGCTTGTCGAGAAGCTGCCATCTGTGGGGTTCGAAAACGAGCATGAGTTGTCTATTTCTGAGATCCATGACTTATAAGTCATCCGGTATTAGTGTATAGTGGTGCTCTGGTAAGTTGATGTCAGACATCGACAATGTTTACCTCTTTTTACCTCGGATTTGAGTTGGAATACTTCTGCAAAGCGACTACAAAATAACTCAACTAAAATTCACCACCAATTACTCTAACCTATTATCCAAACAAATAGGTTAACATTGCCAATGTCGGAGGTCAACTCAACAGCACAGCACTGCAGCAGGCAATTTGCTTCCTCTAAATAATCAGTTACTCAATAGATGGAGCAGCTAAAAGTGTACTACAGAGTGTGTGGCGGCGTACGCTTAGAGAGCATATAACCCAACTTTGCCCGCCGGGTTTAGAGGCCTTTTAGTCCAGTGGCCAAAGCACTGGGTTTCTACCACAGACGTCCCCGGTTCTATTCCCGGTGGGAACACGCCGTCCATCACGTACGCTGCAGTTGGTGACCCGGACAACAGATGGCGCCATGAACATACGCAACACAGGATCCGCTTCTCCTTCATCGCTCACTCACTTTGCCTGCATCGCTCCACGTCCGCCCAACCGCTGGCGCAGACTCACATGCGCCCGACCGCGGACACGCTCCTTGCTCTGTAGCAACTCTCCCAGCTGCAGCAACAGGCACAACTTCAGCCAGAACGCCTGGCTCCTTGGCGCTCCATCTAATTCAAACGAATCGCTCTCTCGGGCTCCCCGCTCCATCACTTGGAGGGGAGTATTGTGGCGGCGTACGCTTAGAGAGCATATAACCCAACTTTGCCCGCCGAGTTATGAGGCCTTTTAGTCCAGCGGCCAAAGCACAGGGTTTCTACCACATACCTCTCCGGTTCTATTCCCGGTGGGGACACGCCGCAGTTGATGTCCCCACCGGGAATAGAACCGGGGACGTCTGTGGTAGAAACCCAGTGCTTTGGCCGCTGGACTAAAAGGCCTCATAACCCGGCGGGCAAAGTTGGGTTATATGCTCTCTAAGCATCCATCACGTACGCTGCAAGTGTTTCAAAATTGGGATACAAGAGATGGGTGGCAGATTTTAAATTCGTTCTGGAGAGTTATGAACATAGGTCAGTAATTGTTTGTGGATCATTTTTCTTTGTAGTACAAAATTCAGAGGATGGGTGGCACTGCAACTTCATATTGTTGCACATGATGAATGCCTTTGAACATTCCTTAGTGCGTTTGTCAATGGACGCGTGTGTAAAGATTCCATCATGTACAAGGCCTGAAAAGGTGTATTCTTTGGAGCAAAACGGTCGTTTGTCGATGTCGAAGAATGAATACTGTTGGTTGCAGCAGGAGGAGAACATCGTCTTTGACAAGCCGTGCACACAGTTGGTAGAAACGGACGCATATACAGCTCCATCTGTTGGTAAAATTTTGTACCTCAGAAAAAAAGGTGAATTTCAGCTTAAAAAAATTCTTGCCTTCTCACACTCATTATCCACAAATTTTTTCTTGACACATGTCACCGTTGTCTTGTTATCCTATTTTTAAAACCGTTAACTCATTTTAGAACAACCTGTTTTAAAGAATTAGTTTTTGTGCTGCCATCTACAGAGTAACTTGAGAAACTACCGCGGCAGTTTTATTTCTTTTAGACTGTTTAGCTCCATTAGCCGTTAGATTACGGTGTCACAATTCGTGGTGGCTTGGATTTCAAATAGAGTTACAACGCTATTTACTTATATTTTATATGATAAATGTTTCGTATGAAATCATTTGATGTAGTTAAGCAAATGATCACCAGGGAATCATTAACCCTTAACTTCCCACTCTTCCATTTCTTTTTTTTCTTTCAAATGGGGCTGCAGTAGAGGCACAACCTTTTGCAGACCTAGTGCGATCCCCCAAGTAAGCATCCATTCTTTCACGTAGCACCAGAATCGGCGAAATGCCATTACCACGAGAATTTTGCCGACCAGTTGCCGCCAGATGGAGGCACCTGGGCTTTTTTGATGCGAAAGAGTACTAGGATTTAATTTTGCCTAGGGACATTCAAAGCCAAACGAATACCCCAAGGGACTCTTCCATTTCTGTTATATATATGATTGATTTTAATTTGACTGAATCAACATTTTTTTTTCTTAAGATACCTAAAAATCACTTATTTGTGGAAAAAAGATTACTGCAACGAAGAACGCTCTAATTTTGTCACTAGATCACTGCTCATTTTCCCCAGCAATCAAAAGAATTATACACTCCTCGACATTGAAAATGCAACACCAAGAAGGAGTGGTCAGAAATTGATGAAATTTGGTAAGAAGACAGAGACAGCATGGAACAATAAGTGATATTTATTTCAAAATAAATAAGCAAAATTTAGAGCGAGGACGGCGTCGGCTCAGTAAGAAGTAGGACCACCGCGGACAGCAATGCATGAAGAAACACCTCTAGACATGGAGTCAATAAGCCTGCGGATGGTGTCCTGAGGGATGGCACTCCATTCCCTTTCAACCATTTGCCACAGTTCGTCCTCTGAACGAGGCAGTGACAGGTTCTGCAAACGGCGTCCAATCACGTCCCACACATGTTCGATTGGTGACAAGTCAGGAGAGTATGGTGGCCAGGAAAGCATCTGTACACGTCGTAGAGCATGTTGGCTGATTCGAGCACTGTGAGGCCGGGCGTTTTCCTGTTGAAAAATTGCATTTGGCAGACCCTGAAGGTAGGGGATTGCCACCGGCCGCAGTACATTATCTACATATCGTTGGGCCGTCATAGTGCCCCGAATACGAACTAGAGGTGATACGGAATTGTATGCAATAGCGCTCCAAACCATTATGCCACGTTGTCGCGCTGTGGGGCGTTCCACAGTTACTGCCGGATTCGATCTTTCTCCACGTCGACGCCACACACTTATGCGATGACTATCGCTGGACAAACAGAAGCGGGATTCACCTGAGAACACTACGGTTTGCCATTCTGCCATCCACGTCGCTCTGGTCCGGCACCATTCCAAACATTTGAGTCTGTGCTGTGAGGTCAATGGCCGTCTTCTTAGCGGGCGCCGTGATTGCGGGCCACGTGCAACCAGTCGACGGGAAATGGTTCTGGTCGACACAGGAACATCCAGGGTAACTTGCACGTGCTGCAGAATCGACGTACAAGTGACTTGCGGGTGCGCCACAGCTTGTCGGTGAATCCGTCGATCCAAGCGGTCTGACGTCACTCTGGCTGCACCTGCACTCCTCAATGTGGCTACATTTCCTCTTTCCAACCATCTCCGACACAGCCGATGCACAGTGCTTGCATCCATGTAGGTATCAGCTGCAATTTGACGTATGGACCAACCTCCCCTTCTCAGTCCGATCACCATACCCCTTGTAAAGTCGTCTATATGCTGGAAGTGTCTTCGTTGAGGACGGCGTGGCATTTCCTCCAATCACACGTATCCTTCGAGACAAAAACCAAATTTCTCCAATAATTAGTCTGGCAGAAAAACCAACATGAACATAGCCCACTTTTCAACTTCATTCTCTTATATCTTACTTCACGTGCGTCGGAGACTGCGCATTTCATAACATTTGCATACCTCAGTGACGTGCGTCTACGGTAAAATTTGCATGAATTTCTGACCACTCCTTCTTGGTGTTGCATTTTCAATGTCGAGCAGTGTATATTGCAGCAAAAAAAAAAAAGACTGAAATTAATTTAATTTTCAACAGCTTAATTATGTTTTAAATATTTTCCCTTTTTATTACAGGGTGACAAGAAATAGCTTGGACACACATCGTACGCTATAACTTTTTTGCTAATAAAAATATTGCGACCAAACTTCAAAATAAGTATGAATACATTATTTTGTCTAATATATTTAAACGTTTTCAAATTGGCTACCGTTAGTATTAATACAGAGCTTTAGACGTGTCACAAAATTTTCGGCTTCGGGCCGCAACTCACTCATTGATATTTATCCCTTTCCTTCCATAAGGATTTTTGTAGGGATGCCAAAGTTTTATGAGGTTTAGTACACACCCTTGTCTCCAAGATAAACCAAACAGAATAATCCATTGGGTTCAAATCTGGGGAATACCGGGGGCCATTCTTGAGCTCCAATGAAGTTCGGAAAATGTGTCTTGCATCAATCTTGAGTGTCTTTAGCTCTGTATGCAGGTGAAAAATCCTGTTGGAAGGATCATCTTTGGTTTTCAAAGAACTTTTGCGACCAAGGTAAGACAGCGTCTTCCAAAATGGGTTTGCGGTATGTTTGCTGATTATTTTTTATCCCTTGATCAACAAAAACAAGTGGTGTTTCCCCACTAGCACATATCCCACCCCAAACCATTGCAGATAGGGGTCGTTGACGCGGCCAACAATTCAAGAAGTACCAGGTGCTTCTGCTGACCAAACTCTATCATTATGGCTATTTTGAGCTTGTTCCATTGAGAACAGTTTTCATCTGTGAAGACCAATGTTCTCCATCGATCATCTGCGGCCCGCTTTAACAGTTCTTTCCTCTTTTAAAGTCTTGTGCGTTTGTTCTTTGGTGCTAGCTTTTGAGTCTCTTTCATTTTGTAAGGGAGAAGACCAAGCTCAACTATTACCATCAAACGAGTGGTTTCTATATTGATTTTCACCCCTCTAGCAACCTTTCTCATTGAAATCCTAGGATTTCGTTAAACTCGCTTTTTGATCACTTTCCGGTCGCTAGATGTGTTAACTGTGCGTTTTCTTCTTCTTCCTGACCTGTCACCATCATGTTCGAGTTTTTTAACCTTTTAATTGTATAGGAAACCGTGTGCTTAGCCACTTTCAATCGTTGAACAATTTCACATTTTTTCGTTTCTTGCTTATGTAATTCAAGTATGGCAGATCGTTTGCGAACCATAATGGTTATCCCAACTAACTTACTTACACCCATTTAGTAGCTTTCTAGGATCGATTCCCTATCACAATATCATTGAAAATGCAGTGGTATTTACAGATATTTGGTTTGAAACTTCTCTCGTCCAAGCTGTCACCCTGTATTACTTGAGAACTGGCTGGCATATTTTTTTCATAGAAAATTAAAAAAATGCGAAGTTAATTGTTAAGCTAAGATATTGTAAAGATCTTTCGCGGTATAATGAAGAATATGAAAGCTCCTCGCGGAGCTTTCCTCGCGATTTCAAAATGGAATGATGACCTCGCTACTGAAATAATGCCTCTAAAAGATGTGACAGGTTGTGAATTGATAGATATTGTAAAGAGCTCTCGCATTACAATGAAGAATGTGAAAGGTCCTTGCGGATGAGGACCTCGCGATTTCAAAATGGAATGACGACCTCGCTACTGAAATAATGCCTCTAAAGGATGTGACAGGTTGTGAATTGATAGATATTGTAAAGATCTCTCGGGTTATAATAAAGAATATGAAAGGTCCTTGCGGACGAGGACTTCGCGATTTCAAAATGGAATGACGACCTCGCTAGTGAAATAATTCCTCTGAAAGATATGACAGGTTGTGAATTAATAGTCATGCTTATGAATCTTATCTACCAATATACCGATGGCGGTGGGGGGACGAACTGCGTTTCTACAAAGTAAGTTTACCGAAAAGTGGCAAAAAGTCACGCCCACTTTCATGTAAATGCACTGATTTCAAAAAGTCAGGGCGTGGGGCAATCGACCCACCAAACCCCGTTAAATGACGGGCCTGTACCTCTTAACCCATTAATGCCTAGCGTCCCTTTTTAGAGACGGTTCAAAAAAGGGTCTGAATTTCCCCAAAATGAACATTTCAACCAAATAATAGTATTCAATGAGTACCTTGGTATTGTTTCAATTCGTTATTAATAGATTGCAGCACATAACCGTTGTAAAGTGCGTTCTGTAGCCGTTGTAACATGACCTTTATCAAAAATGACATCGTTCACAATCTCAAGAAAAAAAGCTAAGCTTTCAAAGCTATTCTCAGCTTCCCAGTTTATGTTAAGTGCTGATTTTATTTCTTCTTATAAAATGTCTTTTTAAATATTATATCGTAGGCAGAAAAAAAAAATTAGTAAAAAATGTATGTACCCTCTGGGGTCTATCGTAAGTTTTAAGGGACGATTTTTCTTTCCTTAATAAAAAAATTATTTTTTACATAATATTTTTTTTATTATTTTTCCTGTCCATTAAACACTGTTTGTAACCAGTATACAAAATATCTTTGGGAAAAAAATGTCAGGCATTAATGGGTAACAACAAATAAATAAACAATTCCCTATGAAACTAACAATTTGTGAACTATCAAAGCCGAAGTTAGATTACAATAATAACAAAGTACCTGGAGTAGTTGCTTTCCATTTCACTGTATGGGAAATGTGTCCAAATTAGAATCTCTGGATCGGTTAGGAAAAAGTGCTCGTTGAGTTTTCGTTGAAATTTACCCGTATGGTCCGTATATCCTGAAACAAAGGCAGAATATGTATTTGAAGGAAACTGAACAAGTTTGTACGTCGTTTGTAGTGATAAATATCCAGGAAAAGTAATCAACGTAATTATTCTCTTAGAAATTCGATCTTTTTCAGAGAAGTTTCACTGTTATTATTAGCAGTTTTGTTGGTAAAAGTAAGGCGTAGGTATAAAGCAATAAGTGTTAAAATTAATGCCTATTACAGTTTAAATAATGTTCTTGTATATATTTTAACTATGGCAACAGTTTTTTCCTTGAAGTTTCTAACATTAAGTTTGGCAGCGAGCAAGTTGTATAGTTTTTAAAGTTTGTCACTCATGGAGTGTTGTGTTTAATGTAATGTCATGTTCTTCTTATGATTTTCCTGCTTTAAATATAATCTCCCACATCAATACTAATGGTGTTAGTATTTATTTGGAACAGGCAAATTTTATCGCTCACTTCCCCGCATGGGACATTTCCGCCGCGACTCTTATCCCGCACACGCCTCGCACAGGACAAATCCGCCGCGCCATTTTCAGGACTGGTTTAAAATTTTCTTTCTTGGCGACAAGTCATGTTTTGGCGACAAGTAGCAAATCTGAAAAAAACTCCCTTTTAATAGGAAAATTAAAAAGGTCATCTAAAAAAGAATTGTACGTTCCATGCTGCAAAAATAAATAAATAAATAAATTTAAACTTCGCCAAATGTTGCACTTTACCAGCTCAATCGGCGGATTTGTCCTGTCGCAAGGAAATGGCGGGGAAAGACGCGGCGGAAATGTCTCATGGGGGGGGGGGGTAGAGATAAACTTTGCGGCGGAAATGTCCTACACTGCGGCGGAAATGTCCCGTGCCCTATTTATTCACGTGTATCTACAATTTGTAACAATAAGTTACCGCCCCTAAGCCAGGGCTGAGGCAGAAACACTTTTTTGTTCTTGTATAAGAGGATTTCTCCCTCCAACTGGGTTACTTCCTATCCCAGGCTGATGACAAGCACAAAACTGCAGTTCTTGGCTGGAATAACCGAGTCGGTGGTGTATTGCGTTTCGGAGTAGGTGTTCATTGTCACGAAGAAATATGTTTGCTTTCTAAATTGACTGAAACTGAAAATTATCGTTTAGGTCCTCACTATTTATGTTCATTTTGGTTTAATATTTCATTTTAATGAAACTATAATAATTTTTTATAGTTTGGCATATTTGTTGTCGAATTAGTACATTTTAATGTAATTTTAAGTGGATTTCGGAAGTTTAGATTATTTTACTTTTTGGTGAAGCTTTTAAAGCTTAACTTGCGTATCTGTCGGAACATTTAACATTTTAATAAAGCTTAATTTTTGTTTAATGACTTGTTTTATTTCATAAGCATGTTTGAGACAATATTTCATACTTCAACAGTTTTAACTTTTTTCCAAAACAGTCAATTCTTAAAGATTTTTCCCCAAATATAAACCGCTGGGACACGTTTTCGGTTTCAAAAGCCAAAAGATCCGAAATTCTATTCTTGAACAAAATTAACAAGCAACTTTATTTTTACTATTTGCAATTTAAATAAACTGTAGGAGGCACTGCAGTCTCTGAATTATGGTGAATGAAAACAAAGATAAATCCCTTTACGCAGGAAATGACCTTGCCAATGAGATATCTTTCTGGATAAGCCAGAATTGATATGTTTTACTTCTTTGGCTAATTTCTTAAATCACCGGAACGAGGTGTTTTTAAGTTCTGCACAAATCGGTCATTTGTGCTTTAAGTAGCGAATAAGAAGCTTGTCCAACAGACCCATCAACACAAACTGACAGGCAAGGCAGATCACGTGTGATAAAAGCTTTCAAAATAACCCACCGTTTATAACCGATGCTTCCTTAATACTAAATGCCTATCACTTTCTGGGTCTTAACATTGAGTGCAAATTCGCCTGAAGTTTTACACGCACTGCCATCTATTAGAGTTCTTCAAGGCAAAAAATAGCAGAGAAACTACCGATTGGTTAATTTCTAAACTTAAATTCAGAAATCAACCAATCAAAAATTTTGTTTGAATCTATCGCCAATAGCTGCTGGTCGCGAGGTAGCGCTTTGAGTCGAACAGTTGGAGAATGTTTTGAAGCAAATGTAGTTGGGCCATTCCACGTGAGGGAACGGGACATTTGGAGTAGATTTTTCAGTGGGTTTTGCTCCGTAAATACCGATAAAACAAGCTGGGAATTTTTGTATTGGTAGTAACAGTGAAGGTTTTTCATAGAAATTACATGAAAAGTTCAAAGTTAATAGTTTTACAGAAAACAGATCAAAGATAAAAAATAAAACGATTGTGACGGAACGGGACACATATGAGCCCCATTCAGTCACAGCCATTTCATTGCATATAATTCACTTATTTTCTTTAAAATTATTGGCTTTTAATTTTCTATGTAATTCTTATGACAGACATTTACTGTTGCTATCCATAACAAAACTTCCAGCGTCTTTTATTTGTATTTGTAGAACAAAACCCGCTGATAAATCTACTCCAAATGTCCCGTTCTATCACATGGATTGGCCCACTAGGCATTTAGTATTTCGGGGGCGTTGTATAACACACAAAACTTTTATCATCCTTCTTTGTAACGAAAAAAATCGCTGTAACAGAACACTGCTATTAAAATACGCAGTCTAAATCCCACCCACCATTTATTACAACAAAACTGTCAGACAGCATGTTAGAAAATATAAAAAACCAAACCTTGAAAGATGGTTAATATTTAACGTGGCACTAACTTTTATATTGCCTCCATAACCAACCGCACATTTCATGTCTTGCCACAAGCAACACGACATTCCCCCCATTATCCCTTCTTTTATGGAATCATTACCCACCAGTCTCTCGAGTCATGCTCGATTTGTGGGAGTCTGTGACAACCAAAGCGCGAACAACGTCTGGGGTCATTAGTCACCCCGGTTATCCCGTTTGTTCGAGTGACACCGAAAGTGCTCCAATGGGTGGACTCCAAATGAATTAATCGCAATGGCTGGCAATGAAAATATATTTTTCACGTTCAAGGCGGAGTGGCGCTGTGATCGATTGGTTCCATTTTTATATTTTGATCGTGATCAGAATCTCCGAAGTCTAGATTTATATAGTTTTTGTATTCCATTTAACAATGTTGGGCAAATTTTAATTGCATGGACAATTAAAGTTTGACAATTTATTAATTGGCAAACGTAACCACAGCAACTATCAATTGATCAATTGTAATTGTAGAAAATTGCAATCAACACTTTATTAATTGCTAACTCTAGTAGTAGCACTTAACAATTAATTGTTAGTTGTAGTTTACTACAATTGACAATCAGTTTTTTTATTGTAGTTATCTACAATTAACAATTGTCAATTGTTTTGTGAATTTTAATCAAAACCAACTTACTGGCTTTGTATAATATATTGTACAGGTGACTTGTCTACCTGGGACAGTGGACGGGGGCCATATTACTATCTAACTATTTAAATACACAAGTTAGCAAAAAACAGGGTGTAAAAAAATCAATGATTTTTTTTAAAAAATCAAAAAAACCTGATTTTTTTGATTTAAATCAGATTTTTTTGATTTAAATCGGATTTTTTTGATTTTTTTTTTTTTTAAATTAGAAACTTCAGTTATTAACTAATTTTTATTTGTGAACAACTTACCTTTAAGTTTTTCAAAATACAAAAACACCTTTGAAGTGAAGCTTCACCAGTAAGAAACATACATGTGATTACTTTCAAAACAATTTGGCTGAAAATATTTGATATGTTGTGACTGGTTGGTTTGACGGGCAAAAGTGTCATTAAATGTATTTAGTAAAAAATGTATTATACTTTTTTTATTTTTATCATTTTGGTTTCTCTAACTCTGTTTTATTTTATTTTATTTTTTCAAATGGAAATTTCCAGCCAAGACCAAGCAATCGAAGAATGTCCCCTTTAAAAAAAAATTGGATAGATCGCCGTCACCTCCCATCATCTTTGTCGTAGAAATTTTAAATGGAATGAAAATTTTAGAGCGGTTGGGAAATTTTTTAAGGCAGATCGGTAGAAAGACAGAACTATGTTTTGCCAATCAAATTGGCTGATTTCCGCCAATTGGCTGAAGAATCACATATATGAAGAAACCCAGAAAAAAGTGTTAGGAGCCAATCTAAAAATAATCCTGTCTACTAGCTAGGATAAAAATCAAATGGGGCAGGAAGCTGAACCCAATCCTCACTTCATTCAGTCCCCCCTCTTAATTTTGCTTTTGTTTTGTAAAGCTGGAATATGTTCCATTTCAGCCACTAATAAAGACTGCCCCCCCCCCCCAGTTGCTAATGCAAGGCATAGAAAATTCATCTTCTGTTTGGTTGTTTTTGTTTTGTCTTTTCACTGAAAGTATATCACACACATTCTATCATGTCCCTCCCCCCTCAATTCACTCTTTGCAACACCTGCCCTGCACCTGCATGTATTTTCTTTATTTCACATATTAGACAACAAATAGCACTATTTGTGCATACATATTATTTGGACTGCAACCTACCAGCATCTGTGGAGAGGGGACGAGTAGGATTACTTTTCCATTTATTAGATGGAAATCAAAGCTCTAAAAGAAAATGGTAAAAATAATGAAATTGGGATTGTCCAAGAGAATTTTTTAAGGAATAAAATAAAAAGTGATTTAAATCAATGATTTTTTTAAAAAAATCAATTGATTTAAATCGCGATTTAAATCACTGATTTAAATCAATTGATTTAAATCATTGACACCCTGGCAAAAAATAAAAGATCAATGCAAATAAACATACATATGTGTGTTTATTGTGTATTGTACACACATATGTGCGTATATACTTGCAATACAAATACAAAAACGAATAATACTTTAGTTTCTACCCTGTACGCCGCGTAGTACCTATCTCTACTAATATTAAAGCTGAAGGTGAGTCTGTCTGTCTTTCTTTCTTTCTTTCTTTCATTCTTTCTGTCTGTGACCCGCGTAGCGCCAAAACCGTTCGATCGATTTTCTTAAAATTTGGCACAAAATTAGTTCGTAGCATGGGTGTGTGCGTCTCGAAGCGTGTTTTCGAAAATTCCTTTCGAAAGTTCCTTTTCTATTCCAATTCTTAGCTCATTTTATATACAAATTCAATAAAATGGGGAATAAATAGTTCAAACACATTTTCAAGTCTTATGTCATTCGAAAGCTTAAAATTTTCTGCTAAAAATGATATCAATTAGAAGTTTCTACGAGCATTAGAAGAGTTGTAATAATTGTTTTTAGAATCTCGGAAATTCAAGGCTTACCTTGAGCAAAGTAAGCCAAACGATTCTAAAATGGTTAAGCTCGAGAATAAAATTTGAAAATAAAGATGAAATGAATTATTTTATCACAACGGAAATTAACTTTTCGTGTTTTTACAATGGTTACGTTTTATACCTTTTTTTTGTTTCATTCTTCTTTCCTTAATAATTTTCAAAATGTATTTGTTTTTGTAGCAATCCAAACTCCTAGTCTTATTAAATGAGTTGTTTAACTGTTGGAAAAAATCGTCTGTTTTTATTTTCTCAGTTTTTAAGGAATTAAAACTCGATAAATTATAAAAATATCGTATAAATTGCGATATTGCAACGTTCCTTCTAAAGTGTTTAATTTCGGAAAATGTATTATTTTATTTTTGAAGTTAGGACAGAAAACTTTCTTCTTCTTCTAAACTTTGGTAAGATTTCTGTTGGTTTCTGTAAGCAACAAAATTGTTCTTATTTTCTCTTTTACCCCTGCTTTTATATCATACTTTTAAGGAATTATAGTTGAATTATAACTAAAATGGAGTATTCTTTCTGCTATATCAATTATTTAACAAATGAACTTTTAATTTTATACCACGGGCAAAGCCGTGCGGGTACCGCTAGTTGAAACACAAAATTTAATTGTTAGTTTTAATTGTTTCACAAAAAAATTTATTACAATTATTTTAATGATGAGGAACGATTAACGTACAATAATTCAAATAAATTAATTGCAAAGTGCAATTAAAATTTATAATTGCAATTAATTTAATTGCGATTAATTTAATTGCAATTACTTTTTAATCGATTACAAGGTAATTGAAAATATAATTGATTAACGCCCAAGACTGCTAGTTAGTCATTCAAGGAAGATTTGAGAGACAATTTTTCTATTTTAAACAACCCACTCAAACTTTAATAACTTCAGTATATTTGTTTTGTATTCAACGGAAGAAACACTCCTAAAACTTCAATTTTTAAACTTGCCTTTTGCAAGGCTGCACCCGATTTCTTGCAATACTTGATTCATTAAAACCATCAATAAAAAATAAACTAATTATTCCACAGTTTTGATTTTCACGCCATTGGATAGAGCGATATTTTTAACCCCAGAATTGATTCGACTTACAGTCTAAGAACCAAGCTTTTATCTCTACTAGAAAAAAAGTTACAAGCGCTTGAACTTTGAGTTCGAAAACCTCTTTCCTGATCAAACTAAGGCCCCTATATATACGAGCCGGCGCATCAAGATTAAGTTTCACCACTTTGGATCCAGCGCGTGTTTGTGTGTTTGAGAGGTTGTCTTTTTTGGCCAGTAATCGCGTTTTGGTAATTTTTCACTGTGAGCAATTATTAGTGGCACGTGGATTTGGCAAAGCTTCGTAATGTGCCAAAACTTTTTTCTGGTAACCCTACTACGCAACAATGAAAATTTGAAAGTAAAAGTTAAGGAATTGGATCCAAAGTGGTGAAACTTAATCTTGATGCTTCGGCCTGTCTATATAGCGGCTCTAGATCAAACTAGAGCCGCTATATAGACAGGCCGGCGCATCAAGATTAAGTTTCACCACTTTGGATCCAATTCCTTAACTTTTACTTTCAATTTTTCATTGTTGCGGAGTAGGGTTACCAGAAAAAAGTTTTGGCACATTGCTAAGCTTTGCCAAATCCACGTGCCGCTAATAATTGCTCACAGTGAAAAATTACCAAAACGCGATTACTGGCCAGAAAAGACAACCACTCAAACACACAAACACGCGCTGGATCCAAAGTGGTGAAACTTAATCTTGATGCGCCGGCTCGTCTATATAGGGGCCTTAGATCAAACTATTAACGTTTTATTGCGTTGCTATGGCGACATCTTTTAAATTCATTGTTGGTGTTCTTTTCTTCATTTCGTTTCTTAAAAGCATAGCATTTCATTTTCTGGAGGATGAGGGTTCTGAGCCCCGGGTGCCTCAAGCTTCAAAATTTTATTTATTTCGTGGCATTTCATTTCACGGCGTTTCAACAAGGCAAAAAATGCGATCGTCCGTGTTTCACTTGAATTCCTGCCTACTTAATGACTTATATATTTTTTTTCTGGTACCATTTTGAAAATGTGTTTCAAATTAAATTGTAATGCATGTTTTTAGCAGGGATTTTTTTTGGCTGCGATCTAAATATTAAAACAACTTTTTGTTTCGAATTTTGCAATTAATGTTACAGGAAGAGAGCGGTTTGGAAATATTTGTTTTTGGTAGGGAATTGTATTTGTTTATTAATTAGGGAGAGTGTTAAATATGTGCTACTTGACATTGTTTTTATTCCTAAGGAAGCATGTGCAAATAATGCGATTGACTTTTTGATGCGGGAAAGTTTTTTAGCGAGCCGCTTTAGCGGGGAGTAGTTTCTTGAAACCGGTTTCGTTAAAACTTTCCTCCCTGCTTTAAATGCGAGCCGCCTTGGCTGCGAGTAATTTGTTTTAACTTTCCTTACTACTTTAAAGGCGAGTCGCCTTGGCGGCGAGTAGTTTGCTGAAACTTTCCTCGCTACTTTAAAGGCGAGCTGCCTTGGCGGTTACATATCATTATATACCGCCTTGACGGCGAGTAGTTTATTTAAATTTTCATCACTACTCTAAAGCCCGTGCAACGCCGGGCCCCACAGCTAGTCAATCAATAATCTTCTTAAATACTCAAAAAGAAAAGAAAGAAATTTACCTGTTCCCCACGTGATATCGATAAGTCTCCACGATCCAAAAATGAAGACAGCGTTCCACGCATGCGTGATATCTTCACCGGGATGGAATTGATGTCCGGGTCGGTAGTCGAAGCCTTTTGCAAAACCATGCACTCGTTTTACCCGGATGTTAGCCAGCCTGCAAAATAAAGGAAATCGAAACTGGTTTCACTCTTTTGCACCCAACTGTCCGAATAAGTTTTTTGCAGAAAGCTGGCAAGCGGCCAGCTAAGACGATTTTATTTGAATGAGTCTACACTGTAAAAATTAAACATTGTTTTTACAGTAATAAACTGTAAAAATTGATAATTTTACAGTTAAAAAAATGCTACTTTTATACTACTGAACTGTAAAATTGTTAATTTTACAGTAATAAAATGTAAAATTGCTAATTTAACAGTTTATTACCGTGCATTTTACAGTTTTAAACTGGAATCTCTGCTGCCAGTAATACACTGTTGTTTTTACAGTATAATACCGCTAAATTTTACGGCAATAAACTGTAAAATTTCTAACTTTTCCGTACGAAACTAAAATTGTTAGTTTTACAGCTTATTACTGTGAAATTTAACGGTTTTAAATTGGAACCTTGGCTGCCAGTATTGTATTGTAAAAAAAACAGTTCATTTTTTACAGTGTAGTCTAAGAGCTAATTTTGCAATAACAAATTGTAAAATTGCTAATTTTACAGTTTATTACGTGCATTTACAGTTTTAAACTGGAACCTCTGCTGTGAAAGTATTATACTGTTGTTTTTACAGTATAACACGGCTAAATTTTACAGCATTGAACTGTAAAATCATTAACTTTACTGTAAGAAACTGTAAACTTGCTAGTTTTACAGTTTATTACTGTGCATTTTAATTTCAAACTGGAACCTCGGCTGCCAGTATTATACTGTAAAAACAACAGTTCAGTTTTTGCAGTGTA